>JASANB010004764.1:0-11176 GCA_030248155.1 Sabatieria punctata
TAGTAGTAGGATGTGAGCCGCTTTCAGAGCCTTAGTGTAAACACACAGCCGGTCGGTAATCTCGTCGCTGTTTTAAAATTTCGAGCGTGTTGTTGCCCCGGCTGTCTGTCGCTTTCCAAAAATCGTAGCCCTCTAGTTTTAAGACAGCCAGCACTTTCAGAGACATAGTGTAAACACACAGCCGGTCGGTAATCTCGTCGCTGTTTTGCCAACAGAAAATTACGAGCGTGCTGCTTTCTTATCAAATACTTGGAGCTTGCCCCGGCTGTCTGTCGCTTTCCAAAATTCGTAGCCCTCTAGTTTTAAGACGGCCAGCACTTTCAGAGCCTTAGTGTAAACAAACAGCCGGTCGGTAATCTCGTCGCTGTTTTAAAATTTCGAGCGTGTTATCAAATACTTGCCCCGGCTGTCTGTCGCTTTCCAAAATTCGTAGCCCTCTAGTTTTAAGACGGCCAGCACTTTCAGAGCCTTAGTGTAAACAAACAGCCGGTCGGTAATCTCGTCGCTGTTTTAAAATTTCGAGCGTGTTATCAAATACTTGCCCCGCCAATCTGTCGCTTTCCAAAAATCGTAGTTTTAAGACCTCTCAGGACCAAACACACAGCCGGTCGGTAATCTCGTCGATGTTTTAAAATTACGAGCTTTCTTATCAAATACTTGCCCCGCCAATCTGTCGCTTTCCAAAATTCGTAGCCCTCTAGTTTTAAGACAGCCAGCACTTTCAGAGACATAGTGTAAACACACAGCCGGTCGGTAATCTCGTCGCTGTTTTGCCAACAGAAAATTACGAGCGTGCTGCTTTCTTATCAAATACTTGGAGCTTGCCCCGGCTGTCTGTCGCTTTCCAAAAATCGTAGTTTTAAGACAGCCAGCACTTTCAGAGCCTTAGCGTAAACACACAGCCGGTCGTAATCTCGTCGCTGTTTTAAAATTTCGAGCGTGTTATCAAATACTTGGAGCTTTTATCTGTCGCTTTCCAAAAATCGTAGCCCTCTAGTTTTAAGACGGCCAGCACTTTCAGAGCCTTAGTGTAAACACACAGCCGGTCGGTAATCTCATCGGTGTTGCTTTCTTATCAAATACTTGGAGCTTGCCCCGGCTGTCTGTCGCTTTCCAAAAATCGTAGTTTTAAGACGACCAGCCCTCTCAGGGCCAAACACACAGCCGGTCGGTAATCTCGTCGCTGTTTTGCGAACAGAAAATTACGAGCTTTCTTATCAAATACTTGGAGCTTGCCCCGCCAATCTGTCGCTTTCCAAAATTCGTAGCCCTCTAGTTTTAAGACAGCCAGCACTTTCAGAGACATAGTGTAAACACACAGCCGGTCGGTAATCTCGTCGCTGTTTTAAAATTTCGAGCGTGTTATCAAATACTTGCCCCGCCAATCTGTCGCTTTCCAAAAATCGTAGCCCTCTAGTTTTAAGACCTCTCAGGGCCAAACACACAGCCGGTCGGTAATCTCGTCGCTGTTTTGCCAACAGAAAATTACGAGCTTGCTGCTTTCTTATCAAATAATTGGAGCTTGCCCCGTGCTGCTTTCTCAAGACTTCTTATCAAATAATTGGAGCTTGCCCCGCCAGATTTTATCTGTCGCTTTTCGTAATCGACTGAGAGCCCTCTAGTTTTAAGACGGTCAGCTGTCTTATCAAAAGTTGCCCTCCCCAAACGGCTGATTTGAAAAAGTTGTGTAATGGACTGTCAGTTTTAAGAGCTGTCTGTTCGTACCAAAAGTTCAGCTTCCCGACTTGCTCTTATCAAAAGTTGCCCTCCCGAAACGGCTGACTTCAAAAGTTGTGTAATGGGCTGTCAGTTTTAAGAGCTGTCCGTTTGTACCAAAAGTTCAGCTTCCCGACTTTGCTCTTATCAAAAGATGCCCTCCCAAAACGACTGACTTGAAAAGTTGTCCTTGCTTATAGCAGTTTGGTTTCAAAAGTTGTGTAATCATTCGACTACTATTAGACCGTAGCACAGACAGAGAAGGTATGCAGCACATACTGAAAGAAAAGTGCAAAATCAACCACTACTACACACTGCACATTAACAACAATCGACTAGGATCTGAGGATAAGAGCGGTACTCAGAGTCGCTATGTAACAGACAGATATGAGCCACTCTCAGAGCCTTAGTGTAAACACACAGCTGGTCGGTAATATCGTCGCTGTTTAAATTTTGTGAACCGAAAATTATGTGCGTGTTGCTTTCTCAAGACTTCTTATCAAACACTTGGAGCTTGCTCTGCGAGCTTTTATCAAAAATCCTAATCGACCGACAGTCCTGTCAGTTTTAAGACGACCAGCTGCTATTATCGAAATCTGACAGCTAGCTGTCGGAGCTGAGTGTTTGTCAAGTCGACTTATCAAAAGTTGCTCTCCGCCAGCTTTCCAAAACGACTGACTTGATTGACAGTTGTCGGAGCTGTGTACCAAAAGTCGACTTATCAAAAGTTGCCCTCCGTCAGCTTTCCAAAACCGCTGAGGCTACATAGACACTCTGAGTACGGCTCTTGTTCAAGCAAATCTAAGCATGTGCATACTGAAAGAAAAGTGCAAAATCAACCATCCGACGGTTCTCTACTTGAGCCTTTCACAAACAGAAGATGACTAAAATCTACAGTAGACACATTTGTGTGTGACTTTTCCTTCAGCACTTAATACTTTGCTACGCTTTTGCTTCCGCAGATCTTCGGCTTATGTGCTTGCTGAATTGTTAGTTATAAAATTTAAGGCCAGCAGCTGTGTGTTTACTTTAAGCGTTATGCGATTACAACCTGCCTAAAAATCACAGTACTTATCAAAAGTTGCCCTTGACTTGGACTTCTTGCACCAGACTTGTCTCTTTAACTTAGCGCTAATCTTTACAACCGGTTAGACAACGTCTGATGTCTGTCTCCAATCAATGATCTTGCGTCCTAATCTTTACAGCCGTTGTTTAGACAGCACAGACTGGTTTTGCTCATGATGTCTGGCTCAACAATCCACTATCAAAGTCCGCTGAATCAAGGTCATCTGTTGCTTCGTCTGCGTCTTTCACTTGCCTTTTCCAAAAGTTGCCCTTGATTTTGGCTAGCTGCTGCCTTTTGCTTGCTCTTCTCACGAGCTGCCCTTTGACTTTGGCTTGTCGTTCTCAAGAGTTAGCTTTGACTTTGGGTTGCCCTTCTCAAAAGTTGTCTTTGGCTTGGGCTAGCTGCTCGGTTTGGCTTGCCCTTCTCAAGAGTTAGCTTTGACTTTGGCTAGCCCTTCTCAAGAGTTAGCTTTGACTTTGGCTTGCCCTTCTCAAGAGTTAGCTTTGACTTTGGCTTGCCCTTCTCAAAAGTTGTCTTTGGCTTGGGCTAGCTGCTCGGTTTGGCTTGTCCTTCTCAAGAGTTAGTTTTGACTTTGGCTTGCCCTTCTCAAGAGTTAGCTTTGACTTTGGCTTGCCCTTCTCAAACGTTGTCTTTGGCTTGGGCTAGCTGCTCGGTTTGGCTTGCCCTTCTCAAGAGTTAGTTTTGACGTTGGCTTGCCCTTCTCAAGAGTTAGTTTTGACTTTGGCTTGCCCTTCTCAAAAGTTGCCTTTGACTTGAGCGAACTGCTGCCTTGCTCTTCTCAAGAGTTAGCTTTGACTTTGGCTTGTCCTTCTCAAAAGTTGCCTTTGGCTTGGGCTAGCTGCTGCTTTTGGCTTGTCCCTTTTCAAGAGTTATGTACCTTTGACTTTGGTTTACCCTTCTCAAACATAGCCTTTGACTTGGACTAGCTGTGGCCTTCTAGACTGCCCTTCTCAAAGAGTTGCTTTTGACTTTGGCTTGCCCTTCTCAAAGAGTTGCATTTGGCTTTGATTTGTCCTTCTCAAAATTTGTCTTTGACTTAGGTTAGCTGGCTTGTCCTTCTCAAGAGTTGCCTTTGACTTTGTGGCTTGTCCTTCTCAAGAGTTGCCTTTGACTTGGAGTTTGGTGTTGTCATCACACTCTCATCTGAAAAGGTGTCTTTTGAATTATAAAGCAAAACCCTCCGAAGCCAGTTTTAAAGTGAAAACCTTGGTCAGTCACTTTGAAAATCAGAGAGTATGTGCGACTTTGAAAAGCAGACAGCCCAACCAACTTTGAAAAGTGGAATGGCCCACATATTTGCTTGCACAAAAAGTTACAGTTCTACACGCAATACAACGCAGAGTTTAGAGGGGAAGATCATTTGTTAAAACACACCGAATGTTGTCTCCAAAAGAAAATCTAGTACTGTACAGAAACATGTATACATATGCTTTAGTGTAACATAGTGTACAGTAGATTGAAAGCAAATGTCTGAATTAGCGCAAGATCCATTCTGTACATATATTTTTAGTGTATTGTAGTCAAGATCAACACAATTTTATTATGTACAAGGCTTCATCATTGTAAAAGTCATAAAGATATGAATATTAGCTCCAAATGCAGTAATTACTATCGTCATCATCATCGACTTCGAATACCTTGCTTCAGTTAGCAGCCTAATTAGTTCTTTTCTTGATGTGTAGATTTTAATACTTCTGTAAAAATACTTCAATTCACAGATAAGGGAAAGTTCAGAGGTTTGATTAGCAGAGTTTATTCTAATAATTTCAGACTAGTGACCCAGAGTCTGTTGGTGTTTTCTTCCCGGTCAGTCTCCAGTGTATGTTAGTAGATCTGTCCGCTGCTTGTAGATAGAATCGAATTTTCGAAGCAGTTCCAGACCCGACAGTCCCAGATCAAGTGTAACTTGTTGATAACAATGATGATCGACTAATAGAACTTTTTGACTAAAAAATACGGAGGTAGGAAGGAAAATAAATTGATTAAAAGAGAAACGAAGGAATTATGTACTAAAACTGTCTATTTTATACTCAGAATGTATTTTAAATGGGTTTTTTGAAGGCTAATTTCTCGAAATTTTCTCCCAGGCCCGGTTAGCCCAACCGAGAAACTTGAAAATCTTACACCCCCTTGCAAAATCCGAGGGGTACACCACTGTATAGGTGCTACTTTATCTCAATTTACATAGCTCCAGACAGACTCGACAGTAGGTTGTTTCCCTTGTACCATAGCACGTAAAAACTTTTATACAAAAATATTATGATAGAATCCCAGTAATTGTACCATCTACAAATCGATTGAATGCTCCGCTCAGTTTGGGAAAACGAATTCAGAGTATACTAATTAGTCTGAGACTGTGCTTTGTGTTCTGTACCTAAGACCGAAAATTAGGTCAACGCTGTATGTACACACCTTTTTTTAAAATTTACCCAATAGCAAATCAAGAATTTACACTATCCCTAAATAAATCACTCAGAGCTCCAGACTCGCAACCATCACCTCCAGCTCTTTCAATAGTCCGTAGCACCTGCCCAAGTGGCAGCTCTTGACCGGTCGGCCATTGTCCAGTCGCCAATGCAGGTCCTGGGCTGCTTGTACCACCTTGTTCGTCAGACCCTTTGGCGTGAGGTGGCTGATCTCGAAGTCAGCTCGGTACAGCAGGTCATGGAACAGCACCCTGCGACCAACATCTGAGTCTAGGAACTCCCCCACCGCCGCCTCAAAGTCGTCTCCTCCGAACCGCTGCTCCGACCAGCAACCGGGTCGGAGGGAGATGAAGAGATAGTGTCCTCCGAAGTAGTCTAACCGATAGTCCACCAACCCATGGTCTGCCAGTTGTTTGAGGATGTTTCCCGAATGGACCAGGGGAAGCTGGTCAAAATATTCGGCAGCTGAAAGGTACACCAATGGTACAGAGTAAGATTGAGTCGGATGGTCTTGGACAACATATTATTTACAAAAATAATATAAAGTACCGCTTAGCTGGTCGTGGGACGAAAACCAGTCTACAGCATACAGACCGGCGTTGAGATCTTTGGCCAACACCATGGCTTTTCGGGCTAGATAGCGCAACACCTCGGTCTCCGGCTGTCGATTGAGGACTATGACGAGGTTCAGGAGGCTGTTCACCAGACTCTCAGCCAAGTAAGTGTACATGGTCAAGCAGTGTGTGGGGGGAAGTTAAACCGTATCAAAAAGCTCGTGCTTGTGAGTGTGGATTGTTCGTGCGTATTTATATGCCGATTTCAGACAGACAGCAAACAGCCAGTTTGCGTCTGCAAGCTTGTATTTTTGTGATACCCGTGTCTGAGACTATGCTAAAACATAGTACAAATGAGTGTTTCAGCAGAAAACAGTATCTTATCGCTCATAAATCTGTCGCTGATACTTTGTTTGTCAGCGTAACAACCGACAGACTAGATTAAAAAGACACAACTAAGCGACTTTCGGGCTAGATAAGAGGCAGAGGCTCTGAACAAAATTACAAAAATGGCGACTTTCGGTGCAAACCATCTAGCAAATGAAATGTTCGTGCTAATTTTGAGTTACCTTAATTTATGTGATGTTAAGCTACTCTGTCTTGTGAAAAAAGAATTCCGCGAAATAGTCTATGTCAGTTGGCCATGGTTGGTTCGTAAAATTCAGCTCAGAATCGTACACATCCGGATGGGAATTCACAAAGTATTAAAAGTTGGCTAAAAAAGCGTTTAATATTTTGTTTTTAGGTATACATTTCAAATCCTAGCGGTGCGGAAATCGAAATAGCTCGGCTAACCGATGGTGTTCCAGACAGCGTACGAAACTTTCTGAAGACCTGGAACAAACCTGCTACAGCCTGTAGAGTTAGGACTCTAATTCTTGAGAAGAAGTCAAATGCTTTTATCCCTGGACGATGGGTGAGCATCTGGCTCAGAATTTTGTCTAGAATTTCCCCATCAAAACTGTTGCTCGACTCGGCTGACTGTTCGCTAAATCTAATGTGTTTTGCTCCGATTATGGTTAGTAGTTTTGTAAAGGAAATCAGAATTTTCTCAGCTCATCCCATGTATGTAACCGAAACTGTTCCGATATTTTGCGACGCCTTCCAGGATCTGTACCGATCCGACTTAAAGATTTTCCTCTATCACAACAGCGGCTATACTTACAAACTCTCGAACATCAACGGCCTGGTAAAGGTAAAGCAGCCACGTCATTGTCCGTCAGTTGTCTACGCTGCTATGAACGATCAAGGATTCATAATGTCAATCGAACTGTGCTCGCTAGAAGGACACATGCTGTTCCAGCACATTAACGCCTACGGTGAAAGCTCGATCGTTCCTATTGGTGGCTTAGAACTGGTACCTCCGGAGTTGTATGCATACGATGTATAAATAATTTTATAAACACGAACAAAAGAACGCCAGCAAGCGTATTGGCATGACTCTTGTACACAGCCCCTCAGTACGGCTCGATTAAAGCACCCCAACACGCTTGCTGGCGTTATCAACAAACAGCTACACAACGCTGGCGCCGAGCGGCTAAAAAGTCTGACTTTCTTTTTTATATCCGAATTCTCAGAATATTACCGATTGAAACGATGCGATGGTACCACCGTCGGCCTCGATCATCAATGCGTATCTATAAAACGACTATGTACGCAGTAGCATGTTCCATAGGAGCTAGCCACGATCGAAACTCGCCCCAATGGTTGACCGGTTCGACGGTAGGGGCGTATACTCAGTCGGTTTTGTTGTTTAGGTCGACTGGTAATGGCACGAGTTCGGTTCGGTGAATTAGCGTAGACAAAACCGCTTGTCAGATTACTCTACATAACGCCCCGATTTTAAGATTAGAGCGTGCTTCTGCACTACTAGCACACACCCTCCGCCCCGGTGGAGATAGGAAGGAAAAATTGACTAAAATTAAGAATAATGTCAAAGTTCTTTTAAAAGGCTAATTTCTCAAAATTTGCAAGCTCTGATCGGTCAAAATGCCTAACCAGGTCTCTTTTAAACAGCTTTCTTATCCACAGATTATATTTTTTTAAATGTCTTCATAAACACAATTTTTTCGATCGGTCGAATTTTACACACACACACAATCCTAGGTATGCCACGCCTGTGTACATTGTATAAGAAAAAAATAGTTACGGCGAGATCAGTTCATCCATTGGAATCGAGACCGACGGTGGTGGTGTTGACAAGGGTGGTGCCGGTGAATCCTTAATAATATTCGATAGAATTTTAAAGCACATTTTTTTCGATATTACCAAAGCGTTTACAGCAATAGCTTCCCCAAAATTGACAGCCGAAGATCCGAGCAGATTGCAGAATCGGTCTCGACTTCTAGGAGTCAGCGGGTGTCCTCGGTGTCGAACACGAATGTGGTAAATTAAAAACAAAAAAGCGCAACAGCATAGCACTGTTGCCCCTCCTCCACCGCTTCCAAACAAGAATATTGCCCAATCTTTAAAAATCAGAAAATTAGTGCAATCGAAAATTTAGGGATAATATTACCAAAGGCAGGTGTGAGAGCGCTGGGGGCCGCAGAATTCCCCGCCACACGGTGGACTTCAACAGTAACTATAAAAAAGAGCGTAGTTCAGTAAAAATAATAGAATATAGCAATACCGAAAGTAGAATCGATAACGCTCGGGGGCGACCCCGCCACACGGTGGACTTCCGGCAAAGTGGCCGCATCCTCAAACAGAATAAAATAGAATGCGTTTTGTCTCTAAAAATTCAGCTTACTTTGACCATTTCATCAGTCGGTTGGGCGATGGCCTAAAAATAAACGTGTGTATCGATTGAAATAGAGGAAAAATAGGCAAGTGCAAGTGTGTGTGTGCGTGCAATGTGCATACTTTCATCCGAAGACGAATCTGCATTCTACAGCCGGCGATTTCATACGAACTCACTCCTCTCAGTTGTTGCCAGCGAGGAGTCGTCCTGTCTTGGTAATGAAGAGATTTTTCCGTCGATTCTGTGGTGAGTCTTTGCGCTGTGGTGTATATGGTCGTGAGTTTGTTACTAGTGCGTGTGTATCTGCCTCTCGGCGTGGTAGTTGTGCGTATTTGTCTGTTGGTAGTAGATGTGGGTGTGTCTATTTGTGTACTGGTAGTCTGTCTTTGTGTTGTGATGCGTGCGATCATAGCGGTGCTAGTACTGGGTCTGTATCTGGTTGTGGGTGTGTCTCTCGTCTCTGTTGTGCGTCTGTATCTCCATCTTTGTATCATTGTGGTCCGTCTCAGCGTGGTTGTGCGTCTGTATCTCCGTCTTTGCATCATTGTGGTCCGTCTCAGTGTGATTGTGTGTCTGTATCTGTTCGCGGGTATTTGTCTTGTACTGGGCGCATCGGTAGTGGTGGATCTTCGATTGACGGTCCTTCTCGGCGTTGTTGTGAGCGCGATGGTAGTGGTGGGTCTCGGATTCCTGGTGCGTTTGGGCATGGTTGTGGGCGCGATGGTAGTGGAGGGTCTTCGCTTCATGGTGCGTCTGAACGTTGTTGTGGGCGCGATGGTAGTGGTTGGTCTTCGCTTCGTGGTACGTCTGTATGTGGGCGTGACTGTAGTGGTGGGTCTTTGCTTTGTGGCGCGTCTCAGCGTTGTTGTAGGCACAGTGGTAGCAGAGGGTCTTCGCTTCATGGTGCGTCTGGACGTCGTTGTGGGCGCGATGGTAGTGGTTGGTCTTCGCTTTGTGGTGCGTCTGGACGTCGTTGTGGGCGCGATGGTAGTGGTTGGTCTTCGCTTTGTGGTGCGTCTGGACGTCGTTGTGGGCGCGATGGTAGTGGTTGGCCTTCGCTTCGTGGTGCGTCTGGACGTTGTTGTGGGCGCGATGGTAGTGGTTGGTCTTCGCTTCGTGGTGCGTCTGGTTGTTGGTGCGATGGTAGTGGTTGGTCTTCGCTTCGTGGTACGTCTGGACGTTGTTGTGGGCGTGATGGTAGTGGTTGGTCTTCGCTTCGTGGTGTCTCTGGGCGTTGTTGTAGGCGCGGTGGTAGTGGAGGGTCTCCGCTTCGTGGTGCGTCTGGACGTCGTTGTGGCAGTAGGACGTCTTTGGACGGCTGTACGTCTGGGTGCCGTAGCGGGTCCGACGGTAGTAGCGCGTCTTTGCGGTGCAGTGTGTGTTGTGGGTTTTTGCTTTTTGGTGGTACCTGTTTGGGCGTTAGGTCCGATGCGATCAGAGGCAGGCTCGCCATTCGAAGTCTTAAACAACAACAAAATAACACATAAACCCGCCCAAAACATGCATTCATGCAAATGGGGTTAGTTAGTTTGGTTATTTTTCGTGCTAAAAAGAAATTACACCTCGCACAGAACAGAGCCGTCGAGCTCGCATTGAAAATTGTCTTTACCCCAAACCGATCTGTATGAATCACAACCGCAAGTACAACCCGATAATTTTACATAGGGTTCGACTGAAAAACGTGGGACTATTTTCTCGATCGAAAAAGCACTTACAAAGTTTTTTACTTCCAAATTGACTTTTTAGGGCAGTGTTGAACCCTCTCAAACCGTTTGTAGTTGGACATACATCATTGTTCAAGTACAGAATGAGTTTGTCGAACGGAATTTCTGTCCACAATCGCTCTGGCATCTGCAGAGAGACAAAATATAGCCCAATACCAGACTTTTTTTGTACCTTGGAACAAACTAAATCCCGAGTCATCCGATTCAAATCGCACTCAGTTGGAATTCCCCGTCCGGGAACAAACTCCACTCCCTTGGAAATGGAGAAAATGAAAAATAAATAGAAGACCATGTTTTCGACTAGAATCGAGGTCTTGCCAGGTCTGAGGGCTAGAATTCCCCCCAAAAAAATCCCCCAAATAAAAATTATGTTCTGCAGAGGCCATTTATGACTGACTAATTGGATTGCATAACATCGATAAAACGTAGAAGTAGGGTTTGCTCGTGTAAAAAATGACACAAATGAACCGACTTTTTAAAAACTCAGTTCATAAACCGCAAGTCTGGTTTATTCAGAAAAAAAAAACGTTTGGGGTAAATGAAATTTTTAATTATCATAAAAATGCTTTCAAAGTAAAATATAATTCATTTTTCGAAAAATGCCAGTTTCGTCTTTAAGGAAATTCTAATACAAGTCAAAAGTTTTAGTCAGAACAATGCTTGATTTGAGTTTTAAAAGTTTTGCCAGCTAAACCGCCTATTGTATCACAACAAAGAAAAACACGATGTTCCATTATGTGTTCTATCGGTACCTGTATCTTGAATGAGAATGAAAAACGATGGCAGGTACAATTGGCACTAATAATACTGGCAAAAAGCTTAAAAATACTGGAAAATTACTGCCCACAAGAATTCCCCCCAGATTTTGCAGAAATCCCCAAACGCAAAAAAAAATTCCCTGGGGGAAATTCACCCAACCTGGCAACACC
>JASANB010004766.1:0-26858 GCA_030248155.1 Sabatieria punctata
TGTACCAATGTTATCTTCTGTTAGTTTCTATTGGTGTTGGTCATTGATTTTTTTCTGCTCGTCATTACTGCTGTCACTGGTCCACTGTGGATGTTTGAGAAAGAAGAAAAACAACAGCGTTTCTGAACCCAATGAAAGATCGAATGACGCCTCAAGTGACTCAACAACTGTAAGAGAGCTACGTGGCAGTGCAACTGTTGTTTTGACGTTGATTGCAGGATAGAGCAGCCAGCAAATCGACAGTCAGCTCTAACACTCCGAAGAAACAGCTACTAGAAGCTCCAAAGAAACTGATACTGAGCGAAAGAAACGAAGCTAGGAAAATGACCAGAAGTATATCGGAACGCAAGAAATCGATGGAACAACTTTACCCACAATCGCGGTCTGAACGTTCGAGCCCAGAGATGGAGGAGGAACAACTACAGAAACAAGCGATTCTAACGGAGGAAAAAACACAACAGTCATCAGCAACAATGTCAACGTCAGCTGGAGCAAAACCAACCGCGGGACCTCTGCCACTACGCAAACCCAGAATTCAAACCAAACAAGTTCGACGCCAATCTACAACAGCTTCTACCTCCACTTGATTTTCCTGGATACTCACTACTTTCAAATGTTTATTTGCCCACCTACTAATGCAGAGTTGCAGTTTCGCCAACAACAAACTAATGTGCAATGGTTTTTTTTGTGGATTTGTGTTGTTAATCTACTGACATCGTAGCTATTGGCAAGGCAGTGAAAGCTCCTCCTAGTGGTTGTTAAGCTTGCTGGTTTTCAGGTTCTCTTTTCACCACACTCGGTCTTTTACAAGGGACTCACCTGTGCTATCTATTAGTAGTAATTGCGGACTTATTTTAGTCGAGGTGATATAAGTGGTTGTTTCGAATCGAACTAGGATAGTGTGCGTTAAAGATACGTTTGTTTATTCATGTAATATAACGTTGAATAGATGCATAGAGAGAGTCCAGTTGAGGTTAATAAAAATACAAGACAGTTTCACTGCCGCTAACAAACTCAACGTAATAAGAAGTCACTGTTGATACTTGGCCTTTTGGATATCTGGTCCTATACCAATCTGGTTGTATGAGATAGAGGGAAGCCCATTAGACAAACTGCTCAACTGACCACAGTGCGACGCAATCGAAATAGTGGACTTGCTCATTTTTCGAGTAGCTGACAACACTCGGCGCTCAGACAGGTTGCTGTGCGTTGACTGCGACACCAACTCCGGTCGCGATGACACCTTCCGTTTCTTGCTGCACAGCGTTTGGGCTGCCGAACCTGACGGACAGACTTTGTATGCTCCATCTCCCATTCCCATCTCTTGGTCACCAATTGTCGAATCAGAAGTATTGGTGTCGTCTACACAAGGAGGCACAGTAAGTATAGGCATTACAGTACTACTGACAGATTACCGTGCCAGAGACTGCTGGAGGTTGTGTCAGTGACTGACTGTTGAGTCGGTTGCAAATGGGGCATTCGCAGCGTCAGTTCGTCCAAGGAAACTAGACACTCGTGCATGTTCAGCTCTTGAGGCTCAACTGTTGTCTGCGTATTCTGGCTTGGCTCGTGCTGTGCAGGCGATCCGAGTTCAATCAAGCACCGTTTGACAGTCTGCACTCTGTGTTCTTGCCTTTGAACGTCGATCACAGCTGCTTCAGAAGGCGAGTGTTGTCTCCACACATCGGTCACCCTCACTGGCTGACTGTCGAGTGGCGGACCCGAGTAGACCGAATGCCACTGATTGGGCGGCAATCTTGCGCTCTGCACCGCCTCCAACGCTGCCTTTGTGATTGTTGCCGGTCCCAGTTTCCTCACACTTTCTTCTCCTACGCGTAACAGCACCACGCACTGCTCGAACGGATCCGTCACAATCTGTGTGATTTGTCGCTGTTTGCAGCCTCTCACACTTCTCTCAGTGCAAGAGCACGGTTCCTAAAACGGCAAAACTGCCAAATGCCCAAGTTCAGCTAAAGTGAAAGCCATTTACCAACCGAAGTGCGTGGTCTACAAACTGCTTCGGTTTGGCGGCCCGTAAAGTCACCAAGTTGTAGATTTTGCCAGTTAGAGCCACCTTGTAAGCTTTGCGCATTTTCTCACAAGGTACCAGCAACCGCACTTGAATCAGATCACCGAATTGAATGGCCTCTGATTTCCAAGGGAGGTCAGAGAAGGTGTCAGTTATGACACTCTCTTCTGTCGGCTGTATCGGTGTGGACGAGGCTGTCGGCTCGGGCGGCCACAACATTGAGGTCTGGTGGTTGAAGCGTGCCACCGGGTCCAACTCCTGCAATCTGCTGGTGTTGAGTGAAGTGAAGGAGCGGGGGAACAAGTCAGAGAGACAGCGAGAATAGACAGTTGAGCGGGAATAGAAGGAGCGCCACATCTGTTCGCAGTGCAGTTGAGTCCGGTCGACCGAGGACTGAGTGAGTTGGCAGAAACTGTTCTCTGTTTCGTCCAGCCACAGCATTGACGACCGACTACGAACCGACACTGACTCGGTGCTGGAATGGTTTGACTGGAAACGAAAGACAGCATGCACTGCGTAAGCAGAAGTAAATGCACTTACATCTTCACCACACATTGCCATTACTACAAGAGACAAACACCATCTACATATAAACAACACAAGCGAATACAATATCTATCCTAATCACAACACTGGTTGTTCAATAAAAATGGGAATTCACTTCCAGCTTTAGTTTCAGTAGACGGATGTTTTACCTCCCAGTCTCATTTGAAAGAGCGCGCAATGACCGGCCAAAACCGGGTCCAAACCACTAAGTCGGGTTCTGTAAACTGTCTAAGGTAAGCAAGTTCGGCACACTGCTTTTTCCTTTTGTTTTTCAGTTTTTTATGCTTTTATCATGCCTTTGCCTCAAATGCGAAGTTCAAAATGTGTACTATGTTTTACACAAAGCTCAGCGTACCTCCAGTAATCATTACTTAAGAGCTGAATTACTTGAATACTTGAAGAATAGCCTGCGCAAAGCAGACTTCCTGACATTCTTTGAACTGACGCGAAGCGCCCCTTTGAGAACGGAGTACCAACTAGTGGACTTGTGTTTCTCGTTTTCGGGATAAGGTTTATCGACCGACCCAAAATAGGTCTATGATCAAAATTAGGTCCACCAACTCTACTGTACTGTTGTTTTATTGAGGATGCTAAGTCTTTCATGCGATGGGTACAAACAGGTGTAATCTATTGCGTCAAGTGAGTACATACATATAGACATAGTAAGTAGTACGTAGTAGTACAAAACCCGAAACTGAGTTTCTTCAGGAGCACCATGCAGTCTATGGTTTTAGTGTTTTTGGTTTTTGATTGGGTAACCGAACCTATTCCGAAAATTGGGTGTTTTTGGAATACCTACGTCCCTGAGTCTCGTCTGAATCTGACATCGGCCATCGTGTGTCCGAGTAGTACACTCCTATGACAAAAGGCCCCGTTTATGATAGCGCAGGAAACTTTTGCTCTCGTTGCGTTGGTTTTTATCTACTATGTCTGTTGTACGTACATTGTATCATATACGTCGTGCTGTATCATTTTGATTAAAATCTGTTACGTATCTTGCGCCGCTAATGAAATCAAATTTCTTGTCAGATTGATTCCACGATGCGCAAGGAAGCATTATCTTGTAGATGCACTTGCACTACTGCAGCCAACAAACCGGTGTCAACAAAACAAGCACAGAACGACATGCTGATAAAGGTGCGCTGCCGTCTTTGCATCAGAAACATTTTCTTCTACTTTTCCGTGTTTGTCACTGCGATTCATCTTATCTATTCGCAAATCGTGCTCAGACTGGATTCCTTTCCTCGAAGAATTGAATGCTCTGACTACAGAACCTTCTCTGTACAGTTTATTTCTGCTGGCAACAATTCAGCAATCGTTTTCAGACCGGAAACGCGTCCGATTTCTGGCAACCCGACCATCCCCACACAGAATTTCTGCGCAGCGTGCCTCAGTGGTGCGGTCATCCAAGCAGAGAAGTAGAGTTCTGCGCAATCCCCAAGAACCTGAGAACGCAGCTGACCTATCTTTTCTGTCGGGAGGCACTGCCCCATCTGCATTCGTTCAACGTCAACAACCGTCTTAATCCGTGGCTTTCCTTGCATCGGTTCTTGTTCCCCGTTTGTCTGCAACGCTTCTACAGTTTCAGGTACTTGTACAGCGGTGGCCGTCAGCCAGGGTCTGTTGCAGAAGCACGCGGCCAAACCGATTTGTGGTGTTGCGCCACCCGGTCGAGCGGTTGGTCTCTGCCTGGCAGCATCTCTGCACCAGTCACACTGTGCTCGGTTACACCTGGACACAGCAGCTCTGTCTGCACTGCCCAACCACCGATCTCTGCTGCTTCATCAGACGTCTGTACCAACTGGCTCGCCACCCTGCCACAGCTAAACTGCACTCCACAACCACCACTCAACTGCTCGCTTGGCATTTCTTGCCGCAGTCCTACCACTGCAACCTTGCCACTCACAAACACAAGTTTACGGAAATAGATTTCAGTGACAAAACGGGGCTGATAGAGTTTTTAAGAAAGATGGGGGTCTCAAACAGTTCTTTGGACGCTGGTTGGGGAGCCAACGGCCAACTGCCGTTTCTGCGGCAGCCCACACTGCATGCAGCTACCAAAGACGGAAAAAGCAAAAAGAATGAAGCGATTGAACTGTTGCGCAGAGATAAATTCCACTTGGCTTTGTTGAAATCCTTGTACCACACAGACTACGCTTTGTTTTCTTCTAGAACCCAATCTGAATGGGCGTTTTGATTTCTTCTGAATGTACCTTGTGTTCTTTGCAGTTTTTCTGTTGCTGAAGTAGGAGTGAAAATGAAATCTGACGGCAGCAAACGGCAAAACGTTCGTTTCACATGCAGTATATGTTTTCTTCTGACAGCGCTGTTTCTTGCCAATCTGCTAAGAAAGTATTGGTTTGACATCACTCTTGAACCACATGAAGTACTTCAATACTGCGAGGAAAGCCGGAAATTGACTCTGGCTGCGATCGATGCTGGCAACATTGCACTTCCAGTGATTTTTATCAAAACTTCAGATGATGCACTCAACGCTCTGGAACTATGCGCCGTTTACTCAACAGGCAAGGCTTCCAATCAGTTAATTGGCACAATCCTACGATCATAAGCATCTAAGCATCGGTGTACGCTTCGTACAATACATTGGAGTTCCATTTTAGCTACTGTCCAAAACACGTCTGAAGTGACTTTTGTCTTAACCGACCATCTAAATGCCAGACGGGCTTCAAAGGAACTGGATTCGATTGGAAACGTCAAAGTTGTGCATCGTAACTTCTCCGATATCTTTGAAGACACTCCACTTGAGGACTGGTACCTGAGTCTGCAGTGGAAAGTGCCCGACCCTCTCAAATCGCCCAGGTTTCTGTCAGACGCCGCTCGGTTCGCCTTTCTCTACAAATTCGGTGGGATCTACATGGATTTGGACTTTATCACTCTGACTGCTTTGCCTGAAATACCCCAGAATGCAGTGTTGGCCAGACCAATAATTTCTCGCAAGGGTGTGACCGGTGGAATTCTCTCCTTCCAATCGAGGCATCCGTTTCTGCGAGTTGTGATGGAGGTTTTGGCCCGTACCTTCGACTCGAGACAAGGGGAGCACGTGTTTGCTGCCGAGTTGCTGACCAGAGTTTACAGACAGTTGGCGGCGCAGTGTTCCAGTGCTGAACTTCTGCCTCGGATTCTGCCCTACCAACGGTTCTTGCCCATCGAATACACCTTCAGTGCCTTCTACATGAAAGCTGTCAGTGAATTGCCGCAGCTCTACGTTGCAAGACTGAGACATGCGGCCACCGTTCACTACTGGAGAACCAGTTTATTGTACCATTGGCAGGGCATGCAAACACCGCACACCACACGAGGCAGCATTCTGCACCAGTTGGCCTCTAGCAGATGTCCTTTGTGGATAAAAGAGTAACCAATCATTACTGGTGTCGGTGTTTTGATTGTTGTAATAAACTTTTAATGTAGAATTTCAATGACAGATAGCTTTCTTTGTCACCTTTTTAATGAAATCGCAGTAAACAGCTACTCTTGAATAAACGCCTAAAAATTGCTTGCAATCAGTACACCGAGCAACCGTTAGATACGTCACACACCTGGAAGAGCTGAAATCGTTGCAATCTGAAGGGAAATCGTCAATTTAATTGATTTCCACAATGAATCGGCCGATTCTTGGGATAGTATTTCAGCATGGCGATTCGGAATTGGCCAAAAGAGATGTGAGTGAAAGCACAAAGCATATTGAAGAAGTATCACAGCCTGAAAACGTTCTGCCAATTGCACAAAATTCAGCGCCCACAGTGTTACCTGCCGGTGCGAACGGCTAGAACGGTTAGAACGGTTAGACGGCTAGAAGAAACCGAATTGCCGTTGTTTTTGTTAAAAGTTGCTTACTTGCGAAGACGTGAGCGAACTGAGTGTGTGTGTGTGTCTGTGGGTGTACGTTGGCTGGCGTAGATGTTGATGTGCCTGTTTTCCTCTTTGACTCTGCTTGTCTCATTGATGGTTGGCTGACCTGATAAAGTAAAAAAAACACCTTTAGCTCAAGAAAGAAGTCTGCCCGGTACCACTACT
The DNA here is from genome assembly GCA_030248155.1 of Sabatieria punctata. Taxonomy (NCBI): domain Eukaryota; kingdom Metazoa; phylum Nematoda; class Chromadorea; order Araeolaimida; family Comesomatidae; genus Sabatieria; species Sabatieria punctata. The sequence goes on from JASANB010004766.1 coordinate 6,611, forward strand.
CGCTGCCGTAGGTCTAGATTTCTAATTAATTGCGGTTTTTAATCTGTCCGAGCTGTTTTGGAGATGATAATCACTGAAATGGAACGCTGGAATGCGATTCTTAAAGTACTCCAAAAGTTGCGCAAAATCCCAAATTTTTATCTTCCAACTCCAGCTGGTAGGTTAGAAATTCGAGTTTGAAATTTTGGTTCCATAGTTAAGGATGCCGATTTTCAGAAGGTTGTATCTCGGGATTGGAGCGTCAAATCCACTAATCCTTTGGGGCCGAAAGACAACTCATAAGTATGTATTAGTGTACCAACTTACAGCTCTCTGGGCCAAAGTTTCAATTTTGGGGTCTGAATACTGAGACTCGATCGGTTCAGAGACCGACTCTTAAGGGGTGGTGGTGAGGGGTGAATCTGTAGGTGAACCAGGTGATGATGTTCAGAGCTGAAGGCATAATTGAACTGAGATCTAGAATAGAAGCTTAGTAGGGGAGGAGCATACTCAGGATGTCAGGTAAGTCCCCCTCCACTGCATGACAGTCCCGACTCATGGTACGACTACAGGGAGGTCGGTCTGAAAATGGCTAAAATGCTATGACGTAATTTTTGGATGCTCCTTAGAGCAGTTGATTGAGTGTACATAGTGCTGCCATAATCACGTTATTTCTTATGAAACAATAAGAACATTTCTTGGCAGCTGTGTAGATTTGTTCAGATTCCGGGCCCATTTCCCCACCTAGAAGATTTGATTTCCTTAGCCTAAATCTGAACTCAAGCTTAAAGCTTGAAAATAAGGCTTAAAGTCATGGTGATCGACACTTGGAAGGAATAGGCACATACATGTGTATGGGGGTGCCAAGGGGGACGAAAATAGAAATCTACCAAACGTTGCTACAGGCTGCTAGAAAGCCTCCAGATGCTTTTTTAAGCCAAAGAAATCAATTTTGGCAACTACGCACCCTTCCTCCAGGCAAATACGCACCAAACCCAATTTTTTTTCAAATTTCTCGAAAAATTTCGATTTTTTAACAGTGTTTCTGTCAGAAAGTGGTTTCTGAGCAATTTTTTGTCGAAGATTTGATTTTTACCTCAAATTTTTAAATTTTAGCCGAAAATTTCGGGCAAAAAATTTCAATTTACCGTCAAAATTTGAATTTCCCACCGAAAATTTGCACGTACAGTATTTCTAGGCAACTACGCGTGGAGACCTGGCCATCCCCCTGAGCCACGGACCATGCACATCTATGAATAGGCATCCTGCCTTCAAATCGAACAAAATAATCTTTCAGTAACAAAATACCCCAATCGCAATATTTGCCGATGGGATAATTACCCATATTTTCGCATACAGTCTAGTAAGTAGTTGCAGGATGCGTTTAGAGCGTTTTGACGTTTTAATTGGCCGTTCTAGTGATTTCCGTTTCCTTCCAGCGATTATCATGACCGTTCGATTCCATTCCTGCGTTCCATTCAAGTGATTATCATCGCCGAGCTCATACATGTAACAGGGGGGTCTGGGCGGTCTGCCCCCACCCGACTTAGGCCAGACCCCCCCGGATGCCCCCCCTCCCCGAGACGATTTCCCCGACCCCCCTCCGATTTTTCTGGCAAGTATATTTTTGAGCAAATTTTTGCAATTTTTTACAATTTCAGACACAACAATTGCCAAAATCGCCTGCAAAACAGCACTTTTTAGCTGTATTTCAGCCCAAATTAGCGATTTTTGGCGATTTTTAGCCCACAAATTGCGATTTTTTCGATTTTTGAGCGTTTTTTAGTGCCTTACCCCCTCCCAAAATTTTGGCTCAGCCCCCCCCCCCGGCCGGCGCCAGACCCCCCAACCCCCCTCCCCCTATCGGCGGATGACCTGTTACATGTATGGCCGAGCTGTTATAATTCTTAGGGTTTGTTATTGGCGTTACGTGGCAGTACATGCGTGGCTGTTCGGCTGAAGCCCTCAGGGTGTCTGCTGTCTGAAATTTTGCTTGTAGAGTGCGTCGAATGGAAATGTCGGAAAACTGTCTACGGTCGGGTGATTTGGTGCGTGTAGCTGACAAGCAGTGGCAAGTGCTCTCTCGCATCCATGGCTTATTTGAAACGGTCCCTTGGAACGCCTCTATGCAGCAAGTACGTATGTAACTCCTCTGTGCCGTAGTGTCACTTTCTATTCTGACTGAGGCTAGCCGGTATGTGCATATTTCAGGTGGTCGGAAAGATTGGAGTGGTTGGGCAACAGATCGGGAAAGGACATGTTTCAGTGTGCTTTTACTTTCGCTACTCTCCACGATTCAACCAGCTGAGCAATGCGACCAGATTGAGCGATCAATTGGTAGAACTTCGCTGGACCTTTGTTGCTGATGTGTTGGTGCTGTTGACCAAACCCCTGAACTTTGTTTCGGGGGACATGGTGACTGTGCGCCCTGGATCTTTAGTACGTTTCCGCTTGGCATATTTCTTTTCTATATGAAGACTTCATACGTAGCGTTTGCCCAATTCCGATTCGATGCGCATATAGTGTGGGTGATTTTGTAAATAGCGGTAGTTACTTTAGAACGTGTATTAGTGCTTTTCTTTAGTTGCCACAGCAATTAATCTACACAGTACGTGGCGTTTCGGCTAACAACGACGATTTGGTTTGCTCGTGCAGCAGTGATAAGCAGACCTACGTAGTGGCCAGTGGTTTGGCTGTTCCTGTCTACATAAGCACTGCAGAGACTGCATGGCACCACCAAAATGCGGCCAGCTCTGATAACACTTGGCTACGATTGGTCTACGGTGGTGCAACAGGAGCTCCTACCCAGCCGTTGCTTCGGTCTGTCGTTAGTGCTGTCAAAGACGGTCGTACCAGCGAGGTTTTCGACTTTGCCGTTCGATACAAAAATTTGGTATGTTCGTAGTATTACGCATGTGTCGTACCTTTTTAAAAGGCAAAAACGTCCAGCGAAAATAAACTTTTTTGTTAAAATATAGAGTACGGTTTTGAGCGTTTTTAGCTGTAGGTGGAGGCGAAGTGGGTTAATGATAATTTGTTTGGTGTTGCAGATAGATGTGCCTTTATCGCCTAACGGTCGGACGTTGTTGATGGAGGCAAGCGAGAATGCTCAGCATCGTGTCTGTATGATTCTGTTACAAGCGGGAGCCGATTGTCTTAGAAGGGAGCAAAGCCACGGCGATACGCCTGTGCACATGGGCGCCGTTCAGTATGTGCAACGGTTTTCGTTTCATTTGATTATTTACTTTTTGTTTGTGTATACATTTCTTTTTTACTTTTTCTATCCGAAACGTTTTGATGAATTCCTTGTGCCCTGGCCAGGTCATCCGCCGAAGGGGGTTGGGGACTGGCGCCAGCGGGGAATTCTGAGCCAAATATTATGTTGGGGGTTTGCGCACTCAAAAACGCTCAAAAATCGTAATTTTCAGCTAAAATTCGTAAAACATCGCTCTTTGTTGCTCAAGTACAGCTAAAAGCGCTGTTTTACAGACGATTTTAGCAATTTTAGTGCCTGAAATTGTAAAAAAGCGCAAAAATTTGCCCAAGAATAATCGGAAAGGGGATCAGAAAAATCGTCCCGGGGTCTGGCTTAAGTCGGTTGGGGGCAGACCCCCTGTTACATGTATGAAGTGGCGACTGTCTTAACTAAATTTTGACTCTACAGTATATAGCGGTATTTCAGTTCGAACGATCGAACGCTGAAAGTGTTGTTGTCGTCAGTATCGGATGTTAATGTGAGAAACAACAGAGGACAGACGCCTCTGCACTGTGCAGTTGTAAGCGGCCCAACGTCGATCCAGTGTGTACGGTTGCTTCTGGAACTTAAGTCGGTCAACATTAATGCTGAGGTTTCTGTTTGTTTGTACTATTCACATAATTACCAGAATTGCCAGCATTGCGTGTTTTGAAGGATCGGTCTGGTAATACTCCGTTGTATGAGGCAGTGAAGCTGAAAGGCGACGACAGCGTATCACGTCTGCTACTGAATTCTCCTTTGATAGAGCTGCAGACGGAGACTGGGGTTCCGAGGATGTCTGTTACCCACCACGCTGCATTAACTGCCAACATCGGGTTCCGCATTTTGCCAATGCCAATGGTCGTGCGAATGATTTTCTAACATATTTTCTAGATTTTTGAGCCTGGTTTCTGACTTGCGACCTGACTGCTTAGACTGCTGTGAAAGCAAAGGTTTAACTCCCTTACATGTGGCGTCGTTCTACGGCAACGTAGATGTTGTCAGGTTTCTGATCAGAGTGCGTACTGTTTAAGTTGCAAAACCGGATAACATTAACTAATCTTAGCAGCAGTCAGTGGATGTGAGACGGTGTTCTAAGAACAAACGCAGTGTTCTTCATTGGGCGGTGTGTTGGCCGCAGACTCCTGTTGACGAGCAGGGCAAACTGGCCACTCTGCAGTGTCTGCTGGAACACCAACTGCCAGTAGACGCTCCCGATCTCCACGGCCTCTCTCCTCTGCACTTGGCTGTGAAGGCTGCACTCTCTCTGCCTCACACTCACTTGTCTCCAGCCCTTCACTGTGTCAAACTGATTCAGCCGGACAATTTGGTAAGTACGCACAACAGCTCCTTACCCTTGGCCCCATAGTGTGCTTGAAGGGACAGAAATTTATACCTATCTGCCGAACCTTGCTACCATGTAGAAGCTGTTAGGAAAACGCCTGACGCATTTCTAAGCCACAAAAATCAATTTTGTAACTAGACACCATTCTTGTAGGCAACGACCAGACACTGAATTTTGGAGTTCTGGGCGAAATTTTCTTTAGAAAACTGCGTTTTTTTGTTTTTCGATTTGTTTACTAGAAAATCCGTATTTTTTACTAAATGTTTGAAGTGTGACCCAACATTTTTGTCGCTGGGTATATCCGGCAATGTCCTGCATTTGCACGCAGTGCAAACCCCATACATGTATGTCCTCCTTCCTCTCATCGCGCACAGTGGCCATGCGACCTAAACCACTACACCAACTGTGCCGGCCGCACTGCCGGATATACCCAGCGCCAAAGATTTTGGGACAGACTTTAGTTTATTCGCCAAAAATTTTAGTAGTTAATAAAACGTTTAAGAGTTTCCCTAAAGAAGTTTAATGTCACGCTCAAGATATGCACGTACTGTAGAGTGCAGCTACAATACAACTAGGCATATGTAGAGCTGGTTGCCCTCTATCTGAGCTCGAGCTGCCGACCATTCGCATGTTGATCTGTTATATTAGGCTACATCTACGCATCTAATGTACGTAGTAGGTGATTGTGTGGTAGTTCTGATTTGCAGGGTCTTATCCAGAATCTGAGTGAGCAGTTCCCTCGTCTGGCGGTAGTCTATTACTTGCTGAAGGCTGGCGCGCAGCTGAATGCCAAGATTCTAAACGGCCTTTGTCCTCTCGACAGCGCACGCGGCAAGGAGTTGCAACATTTGCTCAGCACTTTTGCTTCTGCTTTCGGGTACGTTCGTCTTACTTCTTCACTGTACCTCTACTGTCTCGAAACAATACGTCCTACATCTCCGGTACGAACATTGCTGATATGAATCTACGTGAAACTACCAGCATAACATGTCTCGATTTATATTAGAAATGCGCAGGGGCACATTTTGAACCCGGCAGGTCGGTGGTCGCGTGCAAACTCCTTTCAGGAATTTTTTGGAAGAATTTTTTTGTGGAAAATTATGATAAAAATATGCCTGGATTAGGTGTAAATGAGCTCAGAATAGCTTATTTTAACTTATTTTAATGAAAAATAAGCTAAAAACCTTGATTTTAGCCAAAAAGCGGACTTTTTGGCTTACCACCCTCTCAGCCCCCCCCCCCACCTCAGGCGCTCCTACCTCCCCTCAGCCGAAATGCTAGCACATGTCTGCCACCCGATTGACAATGGAGCTGCAATACTAGCTGTCACCAGCTTTCCGTGACCTGGGTGGGGTGGAGCTATGTGCCGACGACCAACTCTTTGCGGCAAGAAACTTGCCGCGCCGAGAGGATGAGCACACGACGTCGCGCACAGTGGCTTTGCGGCCTAAACCACTACACCAACTGTGCCGGCGCCGGTCGGGTTTAGCCGAGTTTGGTTTCTGTCAGCGTCTGCGCTCGGGTTTGAATTCACAATGGCAGCGCTGGCAGGGTTCAGCGCCAACGCGAGATATAAAGGAAATCATTATGGCCCGTCAGTTGACCTGGCCAATCACTGTGCGCTCAGCTCTAATTAATTGCGGTGGGTCAGGGTTCACGCCGCTGGGATTTGAAAGCTGGCCAAACACGAGCAACAAACCGACCTGTTGAATTGAGTTGAGTGGCAAGCTTTAGCTAGGGGTTGTCCTGTCATGGTTGGATGCAATACTGATATGCAGTGAAAGAAGATGTTTAGCATGCTGCCGCCAGTGGCCCCGACATGTGCGTACGGCGTGTGCGAGGCGACGGAAGCGGATGTGCAGTTCAGTCCGTGTGGCCACAAACTGATGTGCAGTGAGTGCGTGCGTGTCATCCCGGCAAGACTGTGTCCTCGTTGCCAGACGCCCATCACAGCTTGCATTGGCAGTGGTCAGTGTGAAGTGCTCCGCTGCAGCAGTATTATGGATGCTATTTAGATGGTTTGCAAATTGATCGGGACCTGAGGAGCATGCGCCGCGGACTGACGAAGGAAGAAGATGGAACGCTGTGCAGTGTGTGTCTGGACCAGAAAGTATCGGTTGTGTTCGGCTGCGGTCACACTGTCTGCTCTAACTGCAGCTCCAAGATTACCAATCGGTGTCATCAGTGCAGAGTTAAGATTAAGGCTAGGCAGTCGGTCTTTATATAGTCATATCTCCATGTGTGTTTTCGTTTTGTTTTGCTCAGTGGTTCACATTCTCTAGCTTAGTTTAGTCTGGACTGCTACGTTACACTTCATGCTTGAAGCAGCAAACATTACGTAATGGTGTTTTTGGCCACGTTCGCTCCCCCGCCCCTCTGATAATGGGTCGTAATAATTTCCTGACCCTCCCCTAATTACGTAATAATTTGGCAACCTCCGAATTTCTTTAGGTTTTTGGATAGCTGTAACCGAAATTTTTATGTAAGATCATTGTTTTTCCCTATAGTAACATTTGTATAGTGCCGTATTATTTGGTAGCATAGTTTTCTTGAGTTTTTGATGAGCTAGAACATGTAGTATGTTGCCTTCTTTTTACATAGAAACTTTTTGTTACAGATGAAACGAAAGTGTTTTGGCTTTTACGGCTCCTGCCGTATCACTTTGTTGCTGATCGATAGTCACAAAAGAATTGAGCCCAAAAAGAGCTATACCCTTATAAACTCTTATTAAGATGACACCGGTCATGTCATAGATTAGATAATGGTCATTGATGCCATGGTATATGAAAAAATAGAAACCCCTGACTGAAATAGCTGCCCTGTATCTAAACGTTCCATCTGTAGGTGAAATTGAGAAAATGACAAATGGAGACATGTACTGTAAATTAAAACAAATAAAATTATAGTTACGTCAGTTTTTTTTCACTTTGCAGCTGCAAGCTAAAATTGAGTAAAAAATCGACAACTAATCTCCAACGTAATAATTAGCGAACCCCCTACCCTATTGCCATTAGGTTACGTAATTTTGCACGACCCATACTGTATTTGGTTCCTATACAATACAGTATATATTTGGTTTAGGTTTTGTAAGCTGTGTGCGGTGTGCGTACTGTTACGTCTCGTTCAGATATGGTGAGTTCGTTTCTTTAACACCACTGCGTTGCTGTATAGTTTCGAAACTGAGGCTTACACATAATTTATGCGTACCGTAGTTAGTGCATTCACAATGAGTAAAGGTAAAGGTTTATTTGTTGACTTCTGTTTTTGCGGCAACTGAGTGTGTTGATGTTTATCTGGAACGAGTCTTGTCTTTGCTTTTCGGAGAAGGCGTTAGTCCGGTTGGTGTCTTGCTGGAAGATGACGAAGATTTCTGCGGTGAGTAAGGCGACGGTCTGCGGAAATACTCAGCGTCACTAAGCAGCCGATTTCTTGAGTCAAACTTTGCCATGTCAGTTGCCAAATATTGTGATCTGTTAGGTCGGTCCTGCGTGTGACTTTTGGTGACTACTGGTTTGTTCTGTTTTTGCGGCAACGGGGTGCTTTGCATTGCATTCATTGTTTGTAGATACACCGACTTTGCACCACTTGACTTAGTAGTTTTAGTTAGTTGCGGCGGCGGTTGTTTTGGCATCAAATAGACCGACCGGTCGTTAGCTGCTGTTCTGGCTTGTCTGTGCCTCGTGTCATCTGGAATGCGCTGCATCGAACTGTGTTTCGGCATTAAGTAGACCGATTTGTCTTGGGCAGTGACCTTCGATTTGGTCTGGTTTGTCATCGGCGCTTTGTTCTTGTCGTCGGTACCCGCACTTGGTTTGGGTCCTAAATAGACACTTCTTTCCGCCTCAATATCTTTGATACCACGTGGGCTGTCCATAGTAGTCGGCCGTTTTTTCGTTTGGCTTTTCTCAGCAGCTGCGTCTTTTGGTTCGTTCTCAGTCGCAGTAGATTTGGTTTCTTTTTCAAGTTTGGGTTGCTTTGATGGCGCGGTACTAGGTAAGGGCGGCTTAGCTAACGAATCTTCAGTCTTCTCTCGTTGCAGCATTTTTGAGCGGGGCATTTCTTCAGTTATCTCGTTTGGCACAGACACTTGGTCTACCTTCTGCTGCAATTGTACTGCGCTCCTGTCAATCTTTGACATTTTCTTTTCTCCGCTTACTGCTTTTGCGGTCTGCTCTTCATCGCTTTCGGCGGTTACACTGTCCTCCTCGCTGTGGTCTCGAGGTGTGGCGATTAGTTTTGGTTTGAGTTTAGTTCCGGCTTCTGCTTTAAGGGTCTTTGGTCTGACTTTTTCGGCTTCAAACTCATCCTCTTCAGTAGCTTCCTCTTCTTCCTCGTCTGCATAGTCTTTAACTGACCTGCGCCATGGTCCTACGGGCACAAAGGCAACTTTTGGCGGCGGTGGCACATCTTTGATCCATTGGTTCCGGTCAAATTCAGTCAGTGGCGGACCGCCGTTCAATCGGATACCTCTGGGAAGTGTGTGGTTTCTACGAGATAAACATTTGACCAGAATATAAAGATTAGCGTATCGGTCGCTTCGGCCGATGAAGTAACGGCCGTATCTGTCGCGTCTAATTCGGTAAGTGAGTAGCGGACGGTTGCTGCGGTCTGAAACTTCACATACGTACGTAGGCTCGTAACTCTAACAATAACAGTCAGACCGTGAGTGTGCTCTTGTTTCAGTATCAGTGCGAATTCAGTGTGGTCGTGTCGTGCAATGTACTCGGGCGGAGCGCAAACAACAAAAGTGCCTGTGACTGTGTCCGGACCAGTGAGCAGACGGGCGGCTTGTGCTATGCTTCTTCTGCCCACGTACCAGCCATTACTGAACACGTTGACCATTCTCTCGTACGTTTCCACCGGTTCCATGTAACTGCGCGCTACCAAGCCTCTCTGACCATTGCTCTTCACTACGAGCGCCCGCTTCCAACGCAGCAGACGCGAACCAATGCCGCCCTCATTGACTGTTCTGAAGAGACTGACTACACTGATGCCAAGTCAGCCACAACCGTACAATACAGGTAACAATCCCGTACCGACAAGAGCCAACCATTGGGTTGTGCGATTTTTAGACCCAAAATCCACTTTGTGGCGATTTTTAGTACTCTACCTCCAAGTCCAAATATGGACTCATTGATTCCGCACCCTCAGCCTGGCTCAAAATCCCCACTAACCCCGTTGAGCGGATGACATATTATACGTATAACATACGTACTTGTACTCTTCTCTTAGCAGGTGCACTTGCTCGCCTTGGGTCAGGTGAATGGAATGCACGTCGTCGGGCTCAAACGTCCACAACACAACCAGTCGCCTCAACATCACTATACCAGAACAATACAAATACAACAGTAAAGCAAACATACGTAACTAGTGAACACATTTAATATTATATTAAGTAGTTTGTGCACACTGCCTATTGAACTCTGAGGAGACCAATATTCCGCTGACATACAGCCGACTTCAAATCGAAAAAAAAAACAATTTCATCGATTTGCCGAAAAGTCGAACGTAGCCGTTTACCTACGGCTTCACCACTTGTGTGTGTGGCATTTGGGTGGACGGACACCGGACGCGTTGGCCGAACCACTGAGTGTTCACATACATATGTACATCTGGGCGGATAGCGATTTAAATTTATCCAGGTATCCAGCTGGTGCAGGGTGGGTACACCCCCTTTGCGGTCTAGTGAAGACAAAATCTGTCAAAAATAAAATAAACTAATGAATTACAGTATGTACTAAAACTAAAACTGTCTATTTTTTGCTCAGAAGGCCTTTTAAATATGCGCTTTTGAAGGTTTAAAATTTTCAGCGGCCCAACCAGGCAATTTCAAAATTGTACAATCTCCCGTTTGCAAAACTCTAAAGACCCTGTTTAGAGTTTTAAAATACAACCCTGTTTAGGGTTTCAAAGTAACCTGAAAACCCTGTTTAGGGTTCTAAAAGCAATCTAAAAACCCTGTTTAGGGTTTCAAAGTAACCTGAAAACCCTGTTTACTGTTCTAGCAACCTAAAAACCCTGTTTAAGGTTCTAAGCAACCTAAAAACCCTGTTTAGGGTTTCAAAGTAACCTGAAACCCCATGTTTAGAGTTCTAAGCAACCTAAAACAGTACAGTACAGTACGCACAGGAAGGAGCCTATAATCTGAGTGAATTGGAACAAAAGAACATATAAAAGCAATAGAAATGTTGTGCGTGCCTTCATTGTTTTACAGTATCTACTAGTCACGTGTACCAATGTTATCTTCTGTTAGTTTCTATTGGTGTTGGTCATTGATTTTTTTCTGCTCGTCATTACTGCTGTCACTGGTCCACTGTGGATGTTTGAGAAAGAAGAAAAACAACAGCGTTTCTGAACCCAATGAAAGATCCAATGACGCCTCAAGTGACTCAACAACTGTAAGAGTGCTACGTTACGTGGCAGTGCAACGGTTGTTTTGACGTTGATTGCAGGATAGAGCAGCCAGCAAATCGACAGTCAGTTCTAACACTCCGAAGAAACAGCTACTAGAAGCTCCAAAGAAACTGATACTGAGCGAAAGGGACGAAGCTAGGAAAATGACCAAAAGTGTATCGGAACGCAAGAAATCGATGGAACAACTTTACCCACAATCGCGGTCTGAACGTTCGAGCCCAGAGATGGAGGAGGAACAACTACAGAAACAAGCGATTCTAACGGAGGAAAAGACACAACAGTCATCAGCAACAATGTCAACGTCAGCTGGAGCAAAACCAACCGCGGGACCTCTGCCACTACGCAAACCCAGAATTCAAACCAAACAAGTTCGACGCCAATCTACAACAGCTTCTACCTCCAATTGATTTTCCTGGATACTCACTACTTTCAAATGTTTATTTGCCCACCTACTAATGCAGAGTTGCAGTTTCGCCAACAACCAACTAATGTGCAATGGTTTTTTGTGGATTTGTGTTGTTAATCTAGTGACATCGTAGCTATTGGCAATGTAGTGAAAGCTTCTCCTAGTGGTTGTTAAGAGCCAATGCACGTAAAAAGGGAAATTAATTGGGGTTGGGTTTTTTTTTTTTTTTTTTTTTTTTCTTTTTTTTTTTTTAGTGGTCCAAATTTAACCGCGAATGCATCAAAAGATGTGTCTTTCTTTGTAGAATCACCTGATAAAATCTCAACTCCATTGCTTTTTCTCCTCTCGAATCATTCGCGAAAAATCGGTCAAAAAGACCTCAACTTTGAGGTCATTTTTCTCGCTTGGAGGTGCCTACCTAGAGGCGTCATCTGGTGGACCTAATAGAGCAACACCTGTACTATAAGAATGTAAAAAAATTATCATGGGCATTTTTGATTTGCGCGAAAAAATTGAGCTCAAAGTTTCGAAAAGTGCCAAAATTGAGCATTGGTTTCCTCGCATTTTCGCGTTAATCAAAGCATACATAGCGCTTCGAGCGTCTGAGAGTCTGAAATACAGTTGTTCAGTAAGAATTGAAAGCAGTGCGTTGCCATTGTGCAGTAAATGCTTCTTTTTTGGAAGAACTGGTCAGACAGGTTCCTTTCGCTTGACAAGGTGAAGCAAATAATTTAATTCCTGCTGAGCTGGATCAGTATCTCTACATACATACAGGTGCAGTAATACTTGCACGTTTGAAAGGTTGAAAGTTTATACAACAAAGCACAGCATACGGTACATACATTACGTACTTCTGGGCAGTTGGCGGGCAGGAAGGACCTATTGCCCAGCTCAAAAGCCCTTCCATTCAAAAACCTTGATAGATCGAATTTGGCCAGTTTGAAACGAAAGTTTGAGACCGACAGTGATTTTTCAATATTGGATGAAAGGCTGTTTCACAAGGCTGTTTGTTAGCAACCCGACAGAAGAAGTTTTTGCGCAGCTGAAGACGTGTATGCGTTAGGAGGGGCCGTGCAAAAATTACGTAATCGCATGTGTGGGAGTGCAGTTCGTCAAATCATTAGAACTTATTCAAATCGCAGTACTTATTACGGTGGGGTTGGCAATTTTATAACGAAATTTTCAGGTTGCATCTTTAAAAAGAGCAAAAGCCACGAAAGTGACCATAATTTTTATTGTTTTTTATCTACAGTACAGGTACATGTCTTGCTTTAAAGACATCAGCTTACATTTTCTCAATTTAACCTTGATAAATACGTACGTTTAGATTGGATCCAACTCCAAATTTTGAAATTTTGGGAGGGGGCAGGGACCCTACCGTAGGGTAGCCAAAATCATTACGTAATTTCGGGTTAGGGGTCGGCAAATTATTACGCCCATTACTGGGGAGCGGGGGTCCGAAAAAGGCCAAAAATGCAATTATGTAATTATTGCACACTCCCTAACAATTTTTTTGGTTGTGACCTATAGTATGTGCTTCATCACTGTGAATTCAATATACGTACATTTGCGTAGGAGTCTGTGCCATTCAGATAGCTTTTTCCATTCAGCTGACTTGTTGACGTCAGATGCATACTTAATATCGGAATCACATGAAATATGCTTGTCTGAAAACAGACAGACGTGGTGGTGCTCCATTTCCTTAAAAACAAATTTAATGTATTAATACATACTGAAATATCAAATTTGTTTTATGGCTACAGTACAAGCAATACAGTGTGAAGCAAGCTTCCTTCTATTTATGCATATCAAGAGTAAACAGTCAAAAAGTCAAATTTAAACCCCACTATATTATACTTCAAGAACACTAATAGTTTTACGTACCAGAAAATTGATCTGCCGAATGTGCTCAACACTAAGAGTGCCGCTACATCCTACTGCTGGTCTTTCCCATGAACACTGCGCTCAGTTTAAAGCACGGATTAGTTGCTTAGTCACTGCAACTAGCCGTAAACAGCTTAAAAAAACATAACATATCTGCTTACATAGTGACAAAACGTAGATACACTCTATAGAAAGTGTTGACACTTTTCGAAACTTTGAGCTCTATTTTTTCGCGCAAATCAAAAATGCCCATGATAATTTTTTTACATTCTTATAGTACAGGTGTTGCTCTATTAGGTCCACCAGATGACGCCTCTAGGTAGGCACCTCCAAGCGGGAAAAATGACCTCAAATTTGGGGTCTTTTTGGCCGATTTTTCGCGAATAATTCGAAAGCGGAAAAAGCAATGGAGTTGAGATTTTATCAGGAAATTCTACAAAGAAAGACACATCTTTTGATGTATTCGCGGTTAAATTTGGACCACTGAATAGAAAGTTATGGGCAAAAAACGATTTTTGCAGCAAAAATCACAAAAAATGTCATAATTCTGCTGTATGGAGGAATATGCAAAAACCGTCTCGCACGTGGTCGTTTCTACTCTTATACTAACTAAAAAACACCACTTGGTCCAAATCCCTGACATAGCTACTTTACATGTCTTCCAGGCGTTTTACCCTTTTTACGTGCATTGGCTCTTAAGCTTGCTGGTTTTCAGGTTCTCTTTTTATCACACTCGGTCTTTTACAAGGGACTCACCTGTGCTATCTATTAGTAGTAATTGCGGACTTATTTTAGTCGAGGTGATATAAGTGGTTGTTTCGAACTAGGATAGTGTGCGTTATAGATACGTTTGTTTATTCATGTAATATAACGTTGAATAGATGCATGAGAGAGCCCAGTTGAGAATAAAAACACAAAGACAGTTTCACCGCCGCTAACAAACTCAACGTAATAAGTCACTGTTGATACTTGGCCTTTTCGATATCTGGTCCTATAATACCAATCTGGTTGTATGAGATAGAGGGAAGCCCATTAGACAAGCTGCTCAACTGACCACAGTGCGACGCAACCGAAATAGTGGACTTGCTCATTTTTCGAGTAGCTGACAACACTCGGCGCTCAGACAGGTTGCTGTGCGTTGACTGCGACATCAACGCCGGTCGCGATGACACCTTCCGTTTCTTGCTGCACAGCGTTTGGGCTGCCGAACCGGACGGACAGACTTTGTATGCGCCATCTCCCATTCCCATCTCTTGGTCACCAACTGTCGAATCAGGAGTATTGGTGTCGTCTACACAAGAAGGCATAGTAGGTATAGGCATTAAAGTACTACTGACAGATTACCGTGCCAGAGACTGCTGGAGGTTGTGTCGGTGACTGACCGTTGAGTCGGTTGCAAATGAGGCATTTGCAGCGTCAGTTCATCCAAGGAAGCCAGACACTCGTCCATGTTCAGCTCTTGAGACTCAACTGTTGTCTGCGTATTCTGGCTTGGCTCGTGCTGTGCAGGCGATCCGAGTTCAATCAAGCACCGTTTGACAGTCTGCACACTGTGTTCTTGCCTTTGAACGTCGATCACAGCTGCTTCAGAAGGCGAGTGTTGTCTCCACACATCGGTCATCCTCACTGGCTGACTGTCGAGTGGCGGACCCGAGTAGACCGAATGTCACTGATTGGGCGGCAATCTTGCGCTCTGCACCGCCTCCAACGCTGCCTTTGTGATTGTTGCCGGGCCCAGTTTCCTCACACTTTCTTCTCCTACGCGTAACAGCACCACGCACTGCTCGAACGGATCCGTCACAATCTGTGTGATTTGTCGCTGTTTGCAGCCTCTCACACTTCTCTCAGTGCAAGAGCACGGTTCCTAGAACAGCAAAACTGCCAAGCGCCCAAGTTCAGCTAAAGTGAAAGCCATTTACCAGCCGAAGTGCGTGGTCTACGATCTGCTTGGGTTTGGCGGCACGTAAAGTCACCAAGTTGTAGATTTTCCCAGTTAGAGCCATCTTGTATGCTTTGCGCATTTTCTCACAAGGCACCAGCAACCGCACTTGAATCAGATCACCGAATTGAATGGCCTCTGATTTCCAAGGGAGGTCAGAGAAGGTGTGAGTTGTGACTCTCTCTTCTGTCGGCTGTATCGGTGTGGACGAGGCTGTCGGCTCCGGCGGCCACAACATTGACGTTTGGTGGTTGAAGTGTGCCACCGGGTCCGACTCCTGCAATCTGCTGGTGTTGAGTGAAGTGAAGGAGCGGGGGAACAAGTCAGAGAGACAGCGAGAATAGACAGTTGAGCGGGAATAGAACGAGCGCCACATCTGTTCGCAGTGCAGTTGAGAGCGGTCGACCGAGGACTGAGTGAGTTGGCACAAACTGTTCTCTGTTTCGTCCAGCCACAGCATTGACGACCGACTACCAACCGACACTGACTCGGTGCTCGAATGGTTTGACTGGAAACGAAAGACTGCATGCACTGCGTAAGCAGAAGTAAATGCACTTACATCTTCACCACACATTGCCATCACTACAAGAGACAAACACCATCTACATATAAACAACACAAGAGAATACAATAATAATCTATCCTAATCACAACACTGGTTGTTCAATAAAAAATGGGAATTCACTTCCAGCTTTAGTTTCAGTAGACGGATGTTTTAGCTCCCAGTCTCATTTGAAAGAGCGCGCAATGGCCGGTGTCGCTTACTAGATTAACCCCTCTGATTATTATCCCCCCGGTTATTTTAGTACGGCCTTTTTGCGTACTAGACTCACCCCCGGTTAATCTGGTACAGCTTTTTTGCCGTACTAGACTCACCCCCTGCGTACTAGATTAACCCCCACACTTCTATCACTCAATAGAATTATTTTATGACATGCAATTAGCACGCACAATTTGAATGAAGTGAGCTGTCATTGTTTAGGTGGTTTAGTAAGAGGTCCGTCTTCTCCTGCGTCAGGAGCGCCATGGAAGCGGTTAAGCGAGTTAAGCAAATTTTTGCTTCAGCAAAGAGCCGTCAAGCTTACGCAGCGCATAGGTCCCTTTTCCAGTCGATTCAGCAATTGTGTCGCTTTCAACGCGCTGCTTCTCAATTTCTATCGGAAGCTTTGCTTTGCTTCACAGCCGAAAAGAAGGTAGAACTTGTAGAACTCTGCTTTCCAACGCGGTATCCGGACAGCGCACAACCCAACTTCAAATCCCAATCATCGCCATTTCCCAAACAGGCCATGATTTTTGTTATGAGGGTCTGGTTAAATCGCTCGGTAAGGCCGTTTGTCTGGGGGTGGTAGGCGCTTGTGATTTGTTGTTTGATGCCCATTCTGTCACAGATGAACGTGTTCAATGCATTGACAAACTCCCTCCCTGAAGCCAATGCCAACACCTGGCTGGTTCATGCAGACATACGTATGTAGCTTACCTTGATCAAAAGCAGGTACTTGGGTGCAAAGATAGCGGTAGTCAGGGTTGCCAGGTTGGGGTTTTATTTACCCCCAAATCTGGGGGTATTCTGTTACCTTTTGGGGGTGAAAATTTCATCTGGGGTTGGGGGTACAAATCTGGGGGGATTTGGAAATTTTTTGGGGGTTGGCGGTATTTTGGGGAATTTGCTAAAATTTAGGGGATTTTTTAGGGGTTTTGGGGATTTGAGAACTTTCTTCTTCAGACTAAATGGAATGTTATTTTTTACCAGTGATTAATCAATGTTCGTTGTCTGAAAAAATGTAATGTCATCCATCTGTCGGCCAAAAAATCGAGGTTTGACATGCTTTATTCTGAAGAACTTTTGTGAGCAGCTTTCAAAATCTTAGCTTATCAGTGTACCAGTTACTAACCCTAACCTCAGGTACCTTGCGCTTTGTTTAATGGTAATTACTAAAGTCTGTTTTCCACAGGTCCTATTGACGTGTGTTCAAAGGCCATGTCAAAGGTCATTCTCTCAGGCAGAGCGTAGTGTGGGGGTTATTCTAGTACGCGGAGGGATAAAAGTTCACGGTCCAATGGCGTGCTAAGTTAACCCCCGGTTAATCTAGCACGAGGGTGAATCTAGTACGTGACACCGGCCAAAACCGGGTCCAAACCACTAAGACGGGTTCTGTAAACTGTCTAAAGTAAGCAAGTTCGGCACACTGCTTTTTCCTTCTGTTTTTCAGTTTTTTATGCTTTTATCATGCCTTTGCCTCAAATGCGAAGTTCAAAATGTGTACTATGTTTTACACAAAGCTCAGCGTACCTCCAGTAACCATTACTTAAGAACAGAATTACTTGAATACTTGAAGAATAGCCTGCGCAAAGCAGACTTCCTGACATTCTTTGAACTGACGCGAAGCGCCCCTTTGAGAACGGAGTACCAACTAGTGGACTTGTGTTTCTCGTTTTCCGGATAAGGTTTCTCGACCGACCCAAATTAGGTCTATGATCAAAATTAGGTCCACCTACTCTACTGTACTGTAGTTTTATTGAGGATGCTAAGTCTTTCATGCGATGGGTACAAACAGGTGTAACCTATTGCGTCAAGAGAGTACATACATATAGTAAGTAGTACGTAGTAGTACAAAACCCGAAACTGAGTTTCTTCAGGAACACCATGCAGACTATGGTCTTAGTGTTTTTGGTTTTTGATTGGGTAACCGAACGTATTCCGGAAATTGGGTGTTTTTTGGAATACCTACGTCCCTAAGTCTCGTCTGACTCTGACATCGGCCATCGTGTGTCCGAGTAGTATACTCCTATGACAAAAGGCCCCCGTTTATGATAGGGCAGGAAACTTTTGCTCTCGTTGCGGTGGTTTTTATCTACTATGTCTGTTGTACGTACATTGCATCATCTCGGCAAAGTTCCACTTTTCCTCGCAAAGTGGCAGGGTGCTTAGTTTTTGGATTACGTACAGTCGAGCATAAAAGGATCGGAAACCTATTTAGGCCTAATGGTGCTTACAGTATGGCCGAGAAATAATCCTACAGTATGAGGGGTTCTTCAAAAGCTTACCTTAAATAATCTAACAAAACAGTAAGAGTAAACATTCACACACAAAACGGCTTCAACACCAATTTTAAGTTGTTACCACAGAATCAGAAAGGTCGACCTGAACGCCGGATTTTGTTTTTAGGCCATGTTCTTTAGTCTTGCTCAAAAATTAGACTGTATCATCCCATAAGTTTACTCTTAACTGTTTTGTTACATTATTTAAGGTAAGCTTTTGAAGAACCCCTCATACTGTAGGATTATTTCTCGGCCATACTTTAAGCACCATTAGGCCTAAATACAGTATAGATAAAAAGAATGTCCCATCGCTTTTTCGGCCTTCACTCAAACGTTTCGTTCTCAGTCATTTCTTTACCGATTTGGCTGAAATTTTCAGCTAAAATTAAAAACATGGTTGGCTAAATATTCTGCAAGTTTAGTGCCAAAATTCCGACTCATACTGGTTTTATGACCAAAAAACTAGGAATGAGGGTGGTCCACGCAAATTTATTTTTTTCGGTAATACAAGGAGTACAGGCCTGAAACTTGCAGGAATGATTGGTGTTGCTATTGGGCATAACATACTAAGCGGGCAGCCCTGTAGCTCAAAGGGCACTAAAATTGGGGAATTTCAAAAACATTCCATACACAATAATTGTGCCAACGAGACAGCAGGCCGAAGCCTACATCTAGCTAGCCCTACACAAGAATCAATCATTCCTGGGGAAACGCTACAACAATGGAAATACCCTAAGTAAGGGTAACACCCCCTCCATATTCAATTATTGTCGCAAGGAGACAGCAGGGCAAACCCTACATCTAACCACCTATGCCAGAACGTTACAATTTTCCCGCCAAAACCTCCCCATGGTGCGGAAGAAATTTTAATAAACAAAACACGCTTACAAAATCCATAGTGAAACAAACAGCGCTCCCGAAAAAAGTGACGCTCCAACCAACTTTCGGGACCCATAATTCTTGAACCTATGGACCGATTCCATCTCACCCCTCACTACCCCGAGCCCCGATTTTTCTGCTTCTAACAAGCTACCAACCAACAAATTCACAAACAAATCCAGGGAACATCACCGATGGCAATGCGATTATGCAACAAACGCACTCCTACTGCACGCTCCAGGGTACCAATGCAAAAAAATTCCTACCACTAGAAAGCCTAATGTTGCCCCATTATGACCCTGGGAAACTTTTCCTTCCACAACCTACCAGTGTCCCAGAAATTCGCGCTAAGTACCATTCTTTGGAATGGTCCACCCCCCACCCTCAAAAGTCAAACTTTTTTTTCAATTGCTAATTACTCAAGGCCAATTAAAGCTATCCACCCCTAACTACCAGTACACATCACCAACCTACAATGTACCTGCCTCACCACACACCAAACCCAAGCACTCTACCTCCCTGTATTCCAGAGATATTAAAGATTCAATTTCTAAAAATGTGCGCGGGCCCAAATCGCACATTATATAGGGGAGCGCGAGCGCGTCGCCCTACTACCTACTACGGGGGCCCGCCCCAAAACCGTCGCCCTACTACGGGGAGCCGCCCCAAAACCGTCGCCCTACTACGGGGAGCCGCCCCAAAACCGTCGCCCTACTACGGGGAGCCGCCCCAAAACCGTCGCCCTACTACTGGGAGCCGCCCCAAAACCGTCGCCCTACTACGGGGAGCCGCCCCAAAACCGTCGCCCTACTACGGGGAGCCGCCCCAAAACCGTCGCCCTACTACGGGGAGCCGCCCCAAAACCGTCGCCCTACTACGGGGAGCCGCCCCAAAACCGTCGCCCTACTACGGGGGGGGCCGCCCCAAAACCGTCGCCCTCCTACTACGGGGAGCCGCCCCAAAAACTAAGAGGGCGAGCGCTGACGCGCTCCCCTCGATATACGTGGTGCTGTATCATTTTGATTAACATCTGTTACGGATCTTGCGCCGCTAATGAAATCAAATTTCTTGTCAGATTGATTCCACGATGCGCAAGGAAGCATTAACTTGTAGATGCACTTGCACTGC
>JASANB010004767.1:0-57430 GCA_030248155.1 Sabatieria punctata
ACCAGTGTGGTGCACTTTTTATCTAGGTAACTAGGTATACCTAGTATTACCTAGTTAATATTCGGGAAAAGTACCTAGATTTTTACCTAGTTGCTGGTTACTCTATTTTACCTAGTTTTACTTTACCTAGTTTTAAATCCACATAACTAGGTACTTCTAGGTAGAACAAGTTTACCTAGTTTGACATTTTCAGTTTTACATTGTTTTTTCAGTCAGAAAACCTTCAAATTTCCGGCTTTCGCACAACTACAGTGGCCCAGAGAATGAATTTCTGACTTATAGGCTTGGGTTATAAAATAGCTATTACATGGCTAACTCAATGCCTTTTCCTTGACTCATATCGCTCTTATCGTTACTTTGTACTATCATTATGCTACATGTGTGTCTGGGAATAAACTTTACTTACTTACTTACTTATTTGATCAATAAAATACAAATATTTACTTGAAATGTTTCAAATTTCGTAAATTTTAACTCCACTAACTTCATCACTGTTCTATTGAACCAAAAATAATATTTTGACTTGATTTCGAGCGTTTTAGGTTTACCTAGTATTACCTAGTTTTTCTGGGCTTTACCTAGTATTACTTTACCTAGTTTCTTAGCTGAGAACTTTACCTAGTATTACTTTACCTAGTTTTTTAGGTGACAACTTTACCTAGTATTACTTTACCTAGTTTCAAATTTTCAAAATGCACCACACTGCTTCTGACACTGATCTTTAGGACATTTCAGACCTTGTTGGTGTTGGCCTTTTGTCTGTGTTTTTCATCTACTGTGACTTTACTTACAGTTTCTAATGAATGGCCTAAATCAGGAAGTGTGAACATTACACTACATTACATTACATTACATTACATTACATACATACATACATACATACATACATACATACATACATACATACATACATACATACATACATACATACATACATACATACATACATACATACATACATACATACATACATACATACATACATACATAAACAACGCCAAATATGCCAATTTTTGGTTGTCCTTGACCTTTGAGCGGCGATTTAACTTGCACGGAAACACATTTTGGCGACTTCTATACACCGTTAGAAGCGCAATTTGCGGGGCTTTAAAATAAAGCAATCTCCCAGGGGGTTCGGTTTTTTGTTTTCGAGAAAAATCCAATTTAGTAAATTTCACCATGCCGAATTTTCGAGATTTTTTCCAAATTTCGTGATGTGGGGACCGAACGAAGCAAGGGAAAAGCTCGGGTTCTATGTCAAAAGAAAGCCCATGACATGGCGATTCGATTGCCATGAATTACAAGGTTCTAGCTGGCCGGAATCGCAAGTTATGCTCAGTCAAACATGACACCTCAAGTGGCCGGTTTTGCTTGCTGGTGAGCCTACTTCCGAGGCCTGCCTCTGGCGAACAAGGACACGCAGGAGGCTGTGCTCTTCAAGTTTAGCATAAGTCATCGTTAGGTATAACTTCCCCAAACTAGAGACCCCAGAGCTAAGTTTTAGCGATGGCCGATTTTTCGATTTGCACATAGCTGTGAAGAACAAGGGTCGATGTTCTCGCGAACTGACTCTTAAGCTGCTAAATAGCGTTTTAGAGCTAAAAACAAGCAAAAAATGACAATATGTGCTTCTAAAACACCGATTTCTCTTAAATATCAGCAGTAGAAACGCCAAATTCTGTTTCCAAAAGCTTTTCAATCGAATTTTAGGCTAAAAATTAGTGATTTCTGAGCCACTTTGTTAGTACTGGAGCCACTACTACGTAGTAGTTGTATTTTTGGGTCGGGTGGGGGTCCATGAACTGTCCCGGGGACAGGGGGTTTGGCCTTTCCAGCTGGGGGGAGGGGGTAACCACCAAAGTTCCTAGTACAAGTACAGTATGAAACCAACTACAGATTTTTGAAGGGCGACGCTCTATTTTTATCTCGATTTTTTTTAGAAATTCTCCCTAGCATGAAATATAGTACGTACATACGCAGGTAGGTAGGTGATAAAGGATGTGTCAGAAGCAAACTTTTCGTGTATAAGGCTTTTCGTGTACATTTACGTAGATTGTTAGAGAATAAAGAATGATATTGGGTATAATGTATGTACATATACATACAGTACTTGCGGAATTGCTGACTTAGAGTGCAAGATGCATTTCAGACAACCATTATGCCGGTACAGCTGACTTAAACGCCTATCTGTGATTACAAAACACTGAAAACCATTTATTGTTAAATTAAAAGGCAAAGCCTGACGATTCGCTGGTTCTGCACCTGTGTGTAGATATTTGCATTGGAAGGTTTTTCATGCAAGAAAAGCATGAAGTTCACAGATCAATCGGAAACAGAACAGTGAAGAGGAGGAAAAATGGAAAGCAGAAATCTCCGAGCAACTCTCACCCTAATCAGCTTGTGCTTAGCTTCATAGAAGCCAACCACAGGTTGAGTCTGGTTGTTGAAGGTGTGCAGTCGCTTTTTGATTGTGTCGATGTTGTCGTCCACACGTCCGCTAGTCTTTCCGCGGCCCAAAAGTCGCTCGGTCATCACCTCTGCGGAGACCTCGAAGTAGACTACGTTCTTGCATTCCATGATCTGAAAGAAAATCGGCAGAAATGCAAGAATAGGTGTTGTTCAAAGGTATACTGCACCTCAGATTCGAACTGCTCGCCTTGTTTCACTTCACGAGGGTATCCGTCGATCAAGAATCCTTTGCTACCCTTGTTGAACTCTTTGACCATCGCTTCTTTTATTAGATCAAGCACTACTTCCTGGAATGAAGTCGTTCAAGCAAATGGAGTAATCAAGAATAAAGTAAATAAATCATAGTAGTCAGTAGTCTCTGTCTGTCTGTCCGGTCTGTCTGTCCGGTCTGTCTGTCCGGTCTGTCTGGTCTGTCTGGTCTGTCTGTCTGGTCTGTCCAGTCTGTCTGTCTGTCCAGTCTGTCTGTCTGTCCGGTCTGTCTGTCTGTCCGTCCATCCATCTGTCCGTCTGTCCGTCCATCCATCCATCTGTCTGTCCGTCCGTCCGTCCATCCATCCATCCATCCATCCGTCCGTCCATCTGTCCGTCCGTCCATCCATCCATCCGTCCGTCCGTCCGTCCGTCCGTCCGTCCGTCCGTCCGTCCGTCCGTCCGTCCGTCCGTCCGTCCGTCCGTCCGTCCGTCCGTCCGTCCGTCCGTCTGTCCGTCCATCCGTCCGTCCGTCCGTCCGTCCGTCCGTCCGTCCGTCCGTCCGTCCGTCCGTCCGTCCGTCCGTCCGTCTGTCTGTCTGTCTGTCTGTCTGTCTGTCTGTCTGTCTGTCCGCTCTGTCTGTCTGTTCTGTCTGTCCGCTCTGTCTGTCTGTTCTGTCTGTCTGTCTGTTGGACATAAATAATTATTACCAAAGGCACGAGTTCTCCTTTCTCCATCATTTTGTTGAGTTCAGTGCCGCGGGCTGAGCCCGACTTAACTTCATCTCTCAGTAGGTCACCCGAACTCAGATGTGACAGTCCATATTTGGCTACCATGCGCTCACACTGCGTACCCTTTCCTGAGCCGGGCCCTCCTGAAAACAACCCGCTTCTTATTTGCAGTAGTTTTTGCCCACTTTACACAGGAGATTAGAGCCAAGATTAGGCAAATATCAGGCCTGTTATCTGATGGTTGTTTGGCCGCGGGCTAAGACAAAAAATTCTAATCTTTGCGATTGGTTTTCGACTGGTTAGATAGATGGTGGCAGACCGCAGAGAAAAAGAAAACGAGACCAATAGAATGTTTATGACCTTCCATTAACAGGTTTCAAATAAATCACTTAGTCCGACACTAACCTTCACGTCCGTTTTTACGAGTAATCTTTATTTCTGAAAATTACAGGTTTCTAGCACAACCTAGGCCATTTCAGGGTATGCGAAAAAAGTTACATCGTGAAAAATGAGGTTGTTGACTGAAATAGTCCTACCTAACAGAGATCATAGAGTTGTGTTCAGTCGACAACGCTCCCAATTTTAACAATGCTGCTTCGTATACCCTGAAAATAAGAATTTGCCACATTGGAACCAGTTGCCCTAGAAAGCTGTAGTCTTGAAAATTTAAAGTCGACGTTAAGATTAGCGGTAAATATTGGCAAAGATCGATTAGTCAAAGAATTCATCAAACATTTCAGTTCAAGATTTCAAGATTTTTCATTTGAAATAGATTAAACTAAGCACTATGGAAGAATTTGTCCAAGTATGTAAGCTAGAGTTATGGTATGGAATAATAATTTTCAGCCGAGAAAGTAATAATTTGATGCAAACTTGACAGAATGACTGCAATTAGAAATATTCGAATAAAAATCACTTGTGCGAGAACTACGTACAGTACAGTACGTACAAAAGACGAAACAAACCAAAACATAAAACAGATTTACAGAAAAGCTTGTTTTGGCTAAAGTACAACCTAGATTTTAAAAAAATAACCCAATCCATCCCGGGCAGGCTCCAACCGGAACAACCCAGCCAAAATTCTCTGCCGGGCGGCCTGTGCAGGGCTCTAAATGACGACCAGAATGCCTTTCAAGTGCGTTTTTGAAAGTAAATTTTTCAAAATTTTCTTGTCCTCAACAGTCAAAATCCAAACGAGGCCTCCTTAAAATAATTGTCAATTTTAAGCTAAGAATGCCATACAAATGCGTTTCTAGGGCTAATTTCTCAAAATTCCCCTATGAGACGTCATCATTGGCCGAACCCCCCTTGTCATCGGTTGTCATCATTTGGCAACCTCCTCCCCCTAACCGATGACGTCATCTTTGTACATCCCTAGCATTGTTTGTCACCTGTATTTCAATTGGTTTATCGGAAACTTCAATTCGTAAGGTTCTTATCGGTTCTACTTACTAGTAGGCCATCTAACCTCAGCTGCCAAACTAAACAAACAATGTTTAACCAGGAAAAGCGCATGCTTCGGACTTTCGACCCGGCCGTAAACCACGTGTAGCTATATAGCTTACCGACGATGAAAAAAATCGGCACTTTAGCGTTCTTCAGCGGCGTCAAGTCCACTTGTTTTCGTTCGATGGGGGCCTACAGCAAAAATTTGCATTAATCCCCACCAACACACCAAACAAACAACCATTTGAACTGCGTCACTAGTGCTAGTAGTAGTTTTAAGGCAGCAACTAAACAGTTTTACCATTTTGAGCGAGACCGAAAGCACGATTAGTCCGGTGGAACAGCAGCAGGAGCCAAGCAACGAGAGCAAACCTCCACTCAGACGACGGCGGCGACTTTTACGACGGCGCGACAACAGCTGAGTGAGCGGCCGAGTTACGGCGAATCGATAAGAAATCTACCGTAGCTTAGCGCGCCCGCCTGCCTGACTATCTAACTGGCGCTGCGCGGCAATTTTAAACAAGTACATTCTGCCGCCTAATTGCTAACTGCTGCTGCTGCCTGAGTGGCTAGTTAGAGCGCCAGTTTTGAATGGGATAGTTCCGTTTTATAAACACTGTGTGCCGTATAGCATTTTCGATACCGTATAGTATGCTAAATAAGCGAGAAGCTCTTAGTGAAGTTGGAATGCGCAGAAATGATGCAGATTGTAGTAAATTTTATCAATGAAAGCACTACAGTAGTTTTTAGAGTAATAGAGTAAGGTGCAATCTTTGTTGCACTGCTATAAATATTACAATTTCAGTAAAAAGAGTGATGTAAGTCACTTTCGACAGTTAATAAACAGAATTAAACGTAATAAAAAAGCCTACTGCAAAAATTCAACTAATTGTACAAAACCCAATCTTTTACTATTTTAGAACGCATTTTTTTGTATTTTTTGAAAACTAAAACCAACTTAAACAAATTTCAAATAATAAAAAGTAAAAAAACGTCTCAGATTGGGTGTAAAATTCGTACATACCGTTATGCGCCTGTGTACTACCATACATAGTACATGTACTAGGGGGTTTGGGGGCATACATGTAGTAGGGAGGGGGTTTGGGGGGTTACTCCCCCCAGCTGGAAAGGCCTAACCCCCCCTCACCCCCCCTTCCCGAGACAGGTTAAGGGACCCCTCCCCCGACCAAAAATACAAGTACTAGTGGTGGCTCCAGTATTAACAAACTGGGTCAGAAATCACTAATTTTTAGCCTAAAATTCACTTGAAAAGCCTTTGGAAACCGAATTTGGCGCTTCCACTGCTGATATTTAAGAGAAATCGGTGTTTTTGGAAGCCCTTTTTGTCATTTTTTGCTTGTTTTTAGCTCTAAAAAGCTATTTGGCAGCTTAAATTGCGATTTTTAGCATCCTTACTGAAAAAAAAACGTGCTAAAAACGCATTTCCAGGCGTTCTGGAGCTTTTTGAAATTTTGGACCCCACCTCTGGACGAAACCCCCCTCGACCCCCCATCTGAGGAAACCCCCCCTACCCCCCTCCCCCCAGGTCGGTCCGGAGCTGTTACATTTATGTTTGGGGGTTACCCCCTAGCTGGGAAGGCCAAACCCCCTCACCACCCACCCTCCCCCGAGGAGACAGGTTAAGGGACCCCCGACCCAAAAATACAGGTACTAGTAGTGGCTCCAGTACTAACAAACTGACTCAGAAATCACTAATTTTTAGCCTAAAATTCGCTTGAAAAGCCTTTGCAAACCGGAATTGGCGTTTCCACTGCTGATGTTTAAGAGAAATCAGTGTTTTTGGAAGCCCTTTTTCTTGTTTTTATCTCCAAAGCGCTATTTGGCAGCTTCAAATAGCGATATTTAGCCTCCTTATTGAAAAACGTGCTAAGGGGTGTTGTCATATAGGGGTCCCAGAATTGCGGCAGAATTCTGGGGATTAGACCAGAATTGCAGTTGCCAACCAGAATTCTGGGCCAGAATTCTGGCCCAGAATTCTGGCCGCAATTCTGGCTGGGGGCACCAGAATTGCGGTCCGCGTCAGCTGTTGCCAGAGCGTGGCCAGAATTGCGGCAGCGCAGAGAGGGCACCAGTGCCGGTCAAGTGTCAAGCTATCTTAATGGTTCTTAGCACCTGACCGGAAGCACGCGGCAAACTGCAAAAGCGCCTTAGCATTAGCGGTGAGAAAGCAGCCAAATGCATCGCAAAACAGCAGACCTTGCACCAGAGTTACAGATCTGTTTTCGCACCGTTCGATCAGGGAATAATGTCTAATGACTGGCTGTTTATTCCATCTTGAAGAACGCCGGAAAAAAATATGTGCCTGAGCGTAGTGTATTCCCCTATGTCGGCTTTGTTGTTTTATCCATCTGGCAGTACTCCGGAAAAGGATCGTGTTTTGCCACCGCTGGATCTCAGTTTTCCTACCCCAGTTACATCAAAGCGGTCTTTACATGAGCGATTTTTGGAGTTTAGCTCAGCTCAGCTGTATTTCTGACCCGGAGTGACTGTGCATATTGACGTACAGGTCGACTGAATGACTCGGCACACTCGCAAAAACAAAATGAGCATAAACCGCTGGGGCTTTGCTTTAATGGTTGAATGGCTTTGTTAACGTAGCGCTCTGTTATAATCGGACTCAGATGGTGCTCTGGTGTTTTGGTTTGTTATTTGATGCCACGGAACAGACAGTCAGTGCTCACCAGAGTCTCTAATCCGTTACGTCACAGGCGGATTAGCCTGACGGCTGGGTCAACACATGTCAGATTTTGATTGATCAGCTCTGGCCAGCTAAACCAGAATTCTGGGTCACGTGACCAGAATTACGGTTGGCCTCTGCCAGAATTCTGGGCCAGAATTCTGGCCCCTCTAACCAGAATTCTGCCGCAATTCTGGGACCCCTATATGACAACACCCCTAAAGACGTGTTTCCAGGCGTTCTGAAGCTTTTTAAAGTTTTGGACCGCCCTCTGAGCGAAAGGGAAAACCCCAGGTCGGCCCGAGTTGTTGCATACTATGTGTATTACATATACTCTACATACATTGTATAATTTGCGCAGATTCTCATTTTACCTGTTCCAAGCAGCAAATCCTCGATAGGTTTGAGAGCAGAAAATCCCAAAATAACGCTTTTATACAGCTCTTTAGCTTCAGCTTAGTCGGTCAGAATTCTGCCAGTCAGGAACAAAAGCAAAGCCACGCCATTTGGTTTAGGACTCGTCATCCAAACCAAAAGGCCACGTCTAACTTATTGCCAGTGCGCGCGTGCAAAATCTTGTCCTGCCAGAATTTATTGCAGAAGCGTCAGTGCGATTTCCTGTTCACAATAGGTGAGGTGCCGACCGATTATTTACATGTTTTTGAAACGCCGGCAACCTGTGACGCAGCTAAATGGTGAAATTTTAGAGGATCGCAGAAAGTATTGTTACCTTAAAATGAAATGTTAGAATGTCTGTCTGATAAAATACTCAACAGGGTGTCTCAAAAAAAATGAGCACATTTCTTTTTACTGCCATTTCCGCAAATTTTGACCAAATAGGCTGAAATTTGGACCATAGGTGCCAAAATTCGGGGAATTTTATGTGTCAAAGTTTGGTGCACTAGGCTTGACTCATTCCCGAGAAATTTCGAAAAAAGTGAAATTTGGTAATTTCAATAGTGAAAGCCGGTCACCGAAAAACGTCACATTACATTATCGCCTAATAAACTCTAACGGTAGGTTGGAGTTCATGCGTCAACTTTTTACTCACGAATTGCCCTGAATTTCTGCGTTTACACTCCAAATTTCATCCAATTCCGACAGAAATTAGGAAAGATACAGTCAAAAGAAATGTTTCCATTTTTCGGTGACCGGCTTTCACTTCACTGTTGAAATTACCAAATTTCACTTTTTTTTAAATTTCTCGGGAATGAGTCAAGCCTAGTGCACCAAACTTTAACACATAAAATTCCCCGAATTTTGGCACCTATGGTCCAAATTTCAGCCTATTTGATCAAAATTTGCGGAAATGGCAGTAAAAAGAAATGCGATCATTTTTTCGGTGATTTCACTATTGAAATTACCAAATTTCACTTTTTTTGAAATTTCTCGGGAATGAGTCAAGCCTAGTGCACCAAAGTTTAACACATAAAATTCCCCGAGTTTTGGCACCTATGGTCCAAATTTCAGCCTATTTGGTCGAAATTTGCGGAAATGGCGGTAAAAAGAAATGTGATCATTTTTTTGAGACACCCTGTAGATGAATTAGTAGTTGACTATGTATCAGTGTTGTGCCGAACGAAAATTTTCCGAATTTAGTTAGTAAAAGTTAGTTACAACTTTTCAAATTTGAATTTAGTAAGTAAAAGTTAGTAACTAAATTCGCTCTCTGAGTTTAGTAAGTTAGTAAAAAATTATCGAGTTACTTAGTTATGAGTTTAGTTGAAATAAACTAGCAGAAATAAGGTCATTAATGCATTTAACCGATTTGTTTTAGCTCTGTAGACCTCATTAGTTCAAAATATTCACAAAATAACAGCATTTCTCATTATTTTTCTATAAAAATTTCGAAATATGACCGTTAGTTTATCAAAAAGCTCCATGTCAGGACAGAAACAATGAAAAATATAGAAATATGTAGACAAAAGAAATAGTTTTTACCTTATCGTTTATCTAATTTTAGGCGATCTGTTTTCCTATTCAATGTATTGGGAAATAGTGATGTAAAAAATTAATTTAATTGTAATTGAAATTCGCATAATTGGCCCGTTTTTAATTTCAATTCAATTAATTTAATTTAATTGAAATTCAAAAGTTGGGCCATAATTTAATTGTAATTGAATTGAAATTCGCCTGGAAATTCAATTATATTTTCAATTATTTCCTGTTGTGAATGTAAGGAAATACGTAAGTATTAGAGAGTATTAGAGTATTAAGGAATGACTTCAAACAAAACCTACATAGGGTTTGTCACCTCTTTATCACTGACCTCGGATGGACTGTGCAGGCGGAGCCATAGCCCCTGTGTTCGGCCACACTACGCGCCCACCACGCACACCCATATCATCCTGCCCTTCCTTCGCTGCCTTCACTACTAGCGGCACACATACTTGGTGTCAGTCTTGGCGGGTCTCAGTGTAGCTGTCCCCGTTCCCGTATGTCCCAAACTCCCAACACATGTGTGGTTGGTTTGCTATTGTAGCTTAGGTGCTTAGACAGCTCCAGTCGGTTTCCATTTACCTACTCGCTGTCACCAGCTTTCGGTGGCCTGGGTTGGGCCTTGTGCCAACGACCAACTTTTTGCGGCAAGAAAATTGCCCCGCCGAGTGGATGAACGCACGACCACGCGCACAGTGACTTTGCGGCCTAAACCACTACACACTGTGCCGGCTACTGACCTCACTTTGTTTTGTAACGTTTTATGCTCTCCTTTTTATTTCGTAGTTCATAAAAGTCAAAACAGCGAATTTTCATGTATAGTGGGATTACACCCCCCCCCCTTTTTGGCGAAGGCACCTAGGAAGTGATGTTGTTCAAAAATGCTGAAAACCTTTAGATTACGTACTGATATATAATAATGAACTAACTGTAAATTCCCCCCAGAAAGCCATTTTATGCATACATGTAACAGGTCATCCGCCGATGGGGGGAGGGGGGGTTGGGGGGGGGTCTGAGCCGAAATTTTGGGGGAGGGGGGTGGGCACTAAAAAACGCTCAAAAATCGAAAAAATCGCAATTTTTTGGCTAAAAATTGCCAAAAATCGCTAATTTGGGCTGAAATACAGCTAAAAAGTACTGTTTTGCAGGCGATTTTGGCAATTTTTGTGTGTGAAATTGTAAAAAATTGCAAAAATTTGCTCGAAAATTTACTTGCCAGAAAAATCGGAGGGGGGGGGGTCGGTGAAATCGTCTCGGGGGGGGGGGGGGGGGTGCCCCAACCCGGGGGGCTGGCCAATTTAGGGTGGGGGGCAGACCCCCCCCCAGACCCCCCTGTTACATGTATGATTTTATGTGTTTTTAAAAGGCAGCTCTTTAAAATTTTCTCGGCTGTTTGGGCAGCACGCTAACCAGGTGTCTCTAAGCTTTTGCATGGACATTTTTCGAAGTCATGGGTCACTGTCACTGTCTTTTAAAAGCAAAAATACAACAGTTTTCAAAAAATTGAAAAAATAATTGAAAAAAATTGCATAATTGAAATTTTCCAAAGTTCCATAATTTAATTGAAAATATAATTGTAATTGAAAATAATGGAAAATTATTTCGATTAATTTAATTTAATTTAATTGAAATTAAAAACTGAGCCCATAATTTAATTGTAATTGAATTGAAATTCAAATTCCATAATTTTACATCACTATTGGGAAAGAGGGTGAAGATAGGCAGTCTATATATAGTCGTGAATGTATGTACAGTAACACGGAGGTTTCGGGGGTTGC
This sequence comes from Sabatieria punctata, assembly GCA_030248155.1. Lineage (NCBI taxonomy): Eukaryota > Metazoa > Nematoda > Chromadorea > Araeolaimida > Comesomatidae > Sabatieria > Sabatieria punctata. The sequence continues at coordinate 11,250 of JASANB010004767.1, forward strand.
CCCACTCCAGGAAAGGCCAACTTCCAGATCGGAAGCTCAGGAGGACTTCCCTCCGATTTTTCTGGAGCACAATTTTTCGGCCAATTTTTTTATATTTTTGCAATTGTTGGTGGATAAAATTGCTTGTAAAACAGCGACTTTTAGCTGTGCCTGGGCGCGTATTAGCAGTTTTCTTTGCGACTTTTAGTACTCAATACTCCCCGATCTGGGCTTAATCCTCCTGACCGGACTAAATCAAACCTCACATCCCCCTATGGCGGATGACCTGTACATACTGTAGGTACGTATGCATACAGTATACATAAACCATTGCGAATGCCATGAAGTATTCTCTTTTTTCGCACAAGCATGGGAGTTTAAAAAAGTGAAACCTCGTGCCCTCTTTGTGAGAGACCCCAGAATCGAATAGAACCTGAACGAGACCCCAGAACTTTTGAGAATTTAGACTCCACAAACTAGATACCTGTGGCCAAAACGCCTATCTTTTAACATATTACTAAACTGAATGTTACTAAACTCATAAGTAAGTAACTCGATATTTTACTTAGTAATTTTCTGAAAATGAGTTTAGTTTGAGTTGAGTTTAGTTAAGCGAAATCTGAGTTTAGTTAGCAAATGTTAGTAACTAACTAACTAACTAACTAACTAACTAACTAACTAACTAACTAACTAACTAACTAACTAACTAACTAACTAACTAACTAACTAACTAACTAACTAACTAACTAACTAACTAACTAACTAACTAACTAACTAACTAACTAACTAACTAACTAACTAACTAACTAACTAACTAACTAACTAACTAACTAACTAACTAACTAACTAACTAACTAACTAACTAACTAACTAACTAACTAACTAACTAACTAACTAACTAACTAACTAACTAACTAACTAACTAACTAACTAACTAACTAACTAACTAACTAACTAACTAATTAACTAACTAACTAACTAACTAACTAACTAACTAACTAATGTTTTTACTTAGTAAATAACTAACTAAATTCAACCGGCACAACACTGCTACTGTATGTATGTTTGAGCAAATAACCATTCAGGCATAACACGAAAACCCTAGGATTGCAGAGAAGTAAAGAACAAAGTATTTTGAGAAAGACAATCAGCTTTATCAGCAAAAAATACCCTTTTGTTTAGTATGATTCTCAAATTTCACAGCTTTCGTGATCATAAAACATCAAGTGTTTAGTTAAAAACAGCCAATCGTTTGTTTGTATCAGGGAATACTTACACCATCCCGTTACGCATCACAATAGGGCAATGAAATCTCGCGGATTATAAGTGAAAATACTAGTAAATAATGGATTGAGGATCACAGAAAAATTAATGATAACAAAGAGTATGTAAAGCGATCACACCAGACATACGAATGGAAATCAGAAAGGACTAAAGTAGATTTTGAGAACAACTCTTATCACAGTAACTTTCAAAAATGCAGTCCTTTTAGAAGAACACCAAGCAAAAAAAGTTCAGTTCTCCATGTATTGATAGCAATGATTGAGTTTTCATTATATGGGCTGACTTAAAAAGAGTTAGTACACTAACAACACTGAGACTAGCGTAAGTAGAGCTTTGGCGAGACATCACTTCAGCACCTTGTCCATGTTCTCCTGAACTCGCTTGAAAACGTCCTCGATACCAGCTTCGGCGTTAATCTAAACCTCTTCTCAATTCTATCATTCATCTGTATTTTGAGCAATTTCTAGCAAAAAATCCTAATTTTGGCAGTCTTTAATACTACTAAACTTTAATCAGGTTTAGGAGAGCTGAACCTCACCCTAATCAGCTTCTTTTTGGCTTGATAGAACCCGATCACCGGTTGAGTCTGACTTTTGAATGTGTTGAGGCGCTTTTTGATCGTGTCAATGTTGTCGTCAACACGACCGCTCGTCTTTCCGCGGCTCAAAAGTCGTTCAGTCATCACTTTCTCAGACACCTCGAAGTAGACGACGTTCTTGCATTCCATGATCTAAGTAAATTAACCGAAATAGAAAGACAGTTTAGTTAGAGGCAATTTTTGGAGACCGACCTCGGATTCGAACTGCTGGCCCTGTTTCACTTCTCGAGGGTATCCATCGATCAGAAAACCCTTGCTGCCTTTGTTGAACTCCTTTACCATCGCCTCTTTTATTAGGTCCAGCACTACTTCCTGGAAATAAGTAGTTTAAGCAAATAGAGTAGTAAAGAATAAAGTAAATAAGTCGGTCGGTCGGTCGGTCGGTCGGTCGGTCGGTCGGTCGGTCGGTCGGTCGGTCGGTCGGTCGGTCGGTCGGTCGGTCGGTCGGTCTGTCTGTCTGTCTGTCTGTCTGTCTGTCTGTCTGTCTGTCTGTCTGTCTGTCTGTCTGTCTGTCTGTCTGTCTGTCTGTCTGTCTGTCTGTTGGACATAAATAATTATTACCAAAGGCACGAGTTCTCCTTTCTCCATCATTTTGTTGAGTTCAGTGCCGCGGGCCGAGCCCGACTTAACTTCCTCTCTCAGCAGATCGCCTGAGCTCAGATGCGACAGTCCGTATTTGGCAACCATGCGCTCGCACTGCGTACCCTTGCCTGAGCCGGGCCCTCCTGCAAAACTGCCTGCTCTTTCTGCACTCAAAGACGTTTATGGTACTGGTGCCTTATATGTAGGGTACCGGTACCTGGGGATAGTGGTGCCCTTATACTGTATGGTACCTCTACAGTTGCGGGCTGTGCCCTAGCTATGATCTAAACGGCGTTAAGTGCCTGCCTTATCTATAATAGGTTGTATTTGCAGTGCACATGCTTTTGCCCATTTCAAGTACAGTCGTGCCTCGCTAATATGGCCACATCGGGACAAGGCCCAAATGGCCATAATATCGAAATAGCCATATTAACAAATCATAAATCACTATGTTTTCCATTGTGGGCGAAAGAATAGGTACTCCAGCTAGCTGGCCATATAATCGAGGGAACCATATTAACGAGGGCCATATTAACGAGGCACGACTGTACCAGGTTTTTCCGTATAAACGCCGCTCATGGACGGTTCTTCAAGAAAAAAATTTTGTCCGTAAGAAATAAAAGATATGATAAAAAATCGGGGCTAAAAGAATGAGTTTGAGTATACAAACACGATATTAACAGTTTTGTCAAAAAATCAGTCCAAAAATTCAAATCACTGAAAAACAGTGCTCAGTCAGAAAGCAGTTGCCGTTTCGAAATAAACGCCCATGTACCGTACTTTCCAAATAGCCGCCCCTGGGCGTTTGTTTAGATTAGAAGTTAAGTTGCGAAAAGTAACAAAACTAAATAAACGCCCATGGGTTCATTTACGGAAAACCCCGGTACAGGGTGGGCCATGTGTTCATCAATCAATTTCGCTAATTAGCTAATTAGCCAGTTCAACCAGTAGGTATGCGCGTTTGCCATTCAAGTGAACATATGCAAGTGCATAATTACTGGTTGAATTAACAGACAAAGCAACAATTTTGAGAGCAAAAACTCTGACGATTTGTGCACGTTGCGTTAAAATTTCATCGTAAGATAAGATAAATGGTCGACCTGTATTTCTTACCGACAATGAAAAAAATCGGCACTTTCGCCTTCTTCAGTGGAGTCAAGTCGACCTGTTTTCTTTGGATGGGAGCCTGAAAGAAAATTTGCATACAACTTCCTATCAAGTGAATAAAATGACTGCCCACTAAAAAGGAATGCCAATTATCACTAATACTATATTATAACACATCAGGAAAGAGAAATAGTTTTTACCATATCGAATAGCAGGTGACGATCAATTAACGTTTGGTACAGCAGCGAAAGAAGTCAACTAACGACAGCCTCCTTGAACCTGTTCAAACGGCTTTTTTTAACGGCCGCCCCTCAACAAACAGACGACTACTGAAATAGCTGTATTGTAGGTAATATTGAAAACGAAAAATAACAAAAACAGGGCAAAACAATTTGCCTAGCACGTAAAAGACAAAACAACAAGCAAACATAGGAGCCTGGTTGAGACAGCCCATCAACAAATGGCAGCCTACACAGCTGACGAAACGAAGCGACGCTGTTGCGTACTTTAGCATTTTACACGCAGCCCATAAGAAAGCGCTAGCAAGATTACTCTAATTTGTGCTCAGGCTTTGACTGCGGCTTAGAACCAACACTTGGAAGTTCTAAAGTTTATACCTAAAACCACAATAAAAATACGTGCATATTATATGCGTACGGAAAGTAGAGTGCAGTGTTATATATTATATGGTGAAACGGAGTTTATGTGCTTTAGTAAACGCAAACACAAAGCAAAAACAAACAACTACCAGACCAGAGAGTGCTGCATTGGGTACCCGGGTACACTAACCAGCACTTAGCATTTTCCGCAACAAAAATCACATCCTGTTAGTGTACCCAGTCATAGTGATGTAAAATTATGGAATTTGAATTTCAATTCAATTACAATTAAATTATGGGCTCAGTTTCTAATTTCAATTAAATTAAATTAAATTAATTGAAATAGTTTTCCATTATTTTCAATTACAATTATATTTTCAATTAAATTATGGAACCTCGGAAAATTTCAATTATGCAATTTTTTTCAATTTTTTTTTCAATTTTTTTGAAAATTATTGGAATTTTGCTGTTAAAAGACAGTGACAGTGACTCAGGACTTAGAAAAATGTACATGTAAAAGCCTAGAGTCACCTGGTTAGCCTGCTGTCCAATCAGACAAGAAAATTTTAAATTGTTGCCTTTTAAAAACGCATAAAATGGCATTGTGGGGGAAATTTACAGTTAGTTCATTATTAGTATATATCAGTGCATAATCTAAAGGTTTCCAGCATTTTTGAGCAACATCACTTCCTACCTAGGTACCTTTGCCAAAAAGGGGGTGTCAGTCAACCCACCATACATCCAAAAATGACTGTTTTGGCTTTTATGAACTACGAAATAAAAAGCAGATCATAAAATATTACAAAACATAGTGAGGTCAGTATAAAGAGGTGACAAACCCTAAATAGGTTTTTATTTGAAGTCCTTAGCGCCTCTAATACTTACACATTTCCTTACATTCACCACAGGAAATAATTGAAAATATAATTGAAATTCCAGGCGAATTTCAATTAAATTACAATTAAATTATGGCCCAACTTTTGAATTTCAATTAAATTAAATTAATTGAATTGAAATTAAAAACGGGTCAATTATGCGAATTTCAATTACAATTAAATTAATTTTTTACATCACTACCCAGTCGGTACACTAAGTGGCACTTACCGAAACGTTAAATTGCTTGTTTTCACGATTTCTGAGTAGAAATGCAATTTTGTAATCCAGATTACTGTTTCTACTACGTAAATGATAGTGGTTGGTCAAAGTTTTCGTTCTTGTGAGTTTTCTGTTCTGAAAATTTTTGACTCCATGACATAAAACCTGTCTCCAAATAGTGTACCCCGGGTAAACAATCCGGCACTAAGTGCCAGTTAGTGTACCCCGGGTACGCTATCTGGAGGGGTACCCTATGCAGCACTCTCCAGTACTCCGTACTCAGTAAATGGATATGAGAAACAATCACTTTATTTATTTATTTATTTATCTATATAATGCCCTGACAACACAAATAGATTAGTACTAAAGCTACACGGTAAGTGGAGCCTAAGGGCTGGCTGGCTACGCCACTTTGAACGGCGGTTTTTGCCGAGTCAAGTAAAAATACTTTTAGTCTGTTTTTGTCTTTGTCCAATATGCGCTTGAAGCAAGCCAATGAAGGAGCGGATACTGTATGCTCAGACAGAAAATTCCAAGGCTGAGCAGTGCGTACCGCAAACGCATATTTCTGACAGACAGGCCTGGCCTTTTCTACCATCAACTTCATTCTTTCATTTGGTATAAACAGTGCATTTACAGAAGAGCAGAGTGCATGTATACACCGCACATGCGTACAGTACATCTACAGTATACAGTTCTCTAGTACAACAGTAAGTGTTACGCTTGGTTAGGGGCGGCGGTTGCCACTTGGTTCGTATTTAGGCCTAACATAAGTTTGAACTTTGCTCTAAGTTTGCTCGATGTGAACAACATTACATACGGGTTCACATAGAATGTGCCTACCAATACAAAAGACAAGAAAATGCTTCTTTTGGATGCTTGGAATATTATCTTCTCGAACAAAACCAGCTGAATTAAGAGCATCGAACTGAGCAACACTCCTTGGAAAGAAAGGTTGACTTGGACTCGCCAGTGGCTGCTACTTTGTTGATCGTTGGAGAGTTTCAGCTGAACCACCCTGACTAGACAGGCGCTGTACAAAACTGGGACCAGTAGCGCACAAATTGTGTGAATGCTCATGTATGCTGATAAATAAATCTGCACCATTGTCTCATTGCTAAATGACAACTTTCGAAGTCCACCAGTTTTTAGCTGCAAAGCAAACACTCGACATTATCATCATAATCATTGTTGTCATTGTCATTATCATTGTCATTGTCAGAATCAATGTCCGTGTCAGTGTCAGTGTCAGTGTCAGTGTCAGTGTCAGTGTCAGTGTCAGTGTCAGTGTCAGTGTCAGTGTCAGTGTCAGTGTCAGTGTCAGTGTCAGTGTCAGTGTCAGTGTCAGTGTCAGTGTCAGTGTCAGTGTCAGTGTCAGTGTCAGTGTCAGGCGCTGTACAAAACTGGGACCAGTAGCGCACAAATTGTGTGAATGCTCATGTATGCTGATAAATAAATCTGCACCATTGTCTCATTGCTAAATGACAACTTTCGAAGTCCACCAGTTTTTAGCTGCAAAGCAAACACTCGACATTATCATCATAATCGTTGTTGTCATTGTCATTATCATTGTCAGTGTCAGTGTCAGTGTCAGTGTCAGTGTCAGTGTCAGTGTCAGTGTCAGTGTCAGCGCATTCAAACAAAATAGAAAGTGAAAAAATATGATGACCCTTGCGAAATTATTAGCAAATTATTGCAGTCTGTAAATCCTGCGCATACTGTATTTTTACAAGACAACAGAATCATTTGTGTTATGTTGTTAGCACTAATGGTTGTGTTGTGTAGTTTTGTACCACTACTTTCGTCTGTGCTTCTTCGCGTCAATAGTAACGTTCACTACACTGCCTCTAGCCAGAATCAGTTGCAACAAGAAAGCCATACAACAAGCACTGGTAGTGAGCATCTAAGTTCAGCAAATATAACAGCTGCATCTAACAATGACGAAGAAAAATTTCCCGGTTGGCTCATCATCTGCTTTGTGATTGCGTTTGGAAGTCTACTGGTCGCAATTCTCATTCTTATCACAATGATCATGCACAAGAAACAGAAGCAAAGAATGGCAGAACTAATCAAGGTTATTTGGTGTGCGCATAACTTATTTAACTTGAAAATTCATGTTGTAGGAGCAGTCAATCTCTAACTCTGAGACCAGTGATAAACCTAAGGCCAAATTGGATCATATCGAATCGTTCTCATTGAAAGTCGCCACTGCTTTGGAAGGAGTCAAACCTGATGAGCAGAAAACCCAGAAGAGTGTAAGCATTGATCCCAACTCGGCTAAGACTGCCCATGATGCGTTAAGCAAGTTGATGCATCAATTGGTTGGCTCACTAAGAGAGGATAAAGCAACTCAAAGTTCCTACACTGCAGTCTCAAGTCCAGATCGAAAGACACATTTGTCTTGAACAGCCTGAAGCCAAATGTGGAACTCCTCCTCCTAATTGATTAAGCTATGCTGTATGTTATTTGGCTGCTGTTTGTTGTGACAGCAAGAATAAACTGGTTTTGAGTTATGTGAATTCTGTTTTCATTCAAGTGATTGCTTGAACTGTTGGCGTTGGCTGGCATCATCAAGTCAAGTTTACGCGCATAAAACACCCACATCTACATCATCATCATCATCATTTTGTAGTTGTTGTTGCTAATGTGGTTCTGAAAATCATCATCTCATTGTTGTCATCAATGTCATCATCATTGTTGTCATCTTTGTTGTAGCAGCTGTTGTTGTCATCATAATCATTGTCATTGTTGTTGCTATCAACACTACTGTTGTCATTGTCACTGTCAATCACTTACAATTATTACGTATAATCATCATCATCATCATCATCATCATCATCATCATCATCATCATCATCATCATCATCATCATCATCATCATCATCATCATCATTGTTGCGCACCAGATCGACTCCTCTCAGCTCCTTTCGTTTATTCGCACTCGCTAGCAGCTAACTGACACTCCGGCCAAGCCTACCACGTTATATAGAGCACTATCAAATACCAGCATCAAGCAACAATAACATCTGCCAGACCCGGCTTGCCGTCACAACATAGCACATTCCGGCCTCATTACAACTCCTGCCCTACAGCATACACTCTACATACGGCGTTCACATCCTTCGCAACATCCCACCAAATCAAAGCTGACACGCCCACGTGCAGCATTCAAACAAGATCTGATCCTGACACTGAATATCGTGACTAACACAACAACCATACTACACACCAATTCCTTTCACCGTCATGATATCGCAACATTCCACCAGTAACATTCGTCCTCGAAAAACGTCAGAGCCATATAAGAAGCAATGCTACAAAGCAAGATAAATATGCATGAAAACCAAGAAAAGGCCGAAGTGGAATAGAATACAATTGCATGATTATAAATGAAATTCAGCACACCTCATGCGTTATCAAGTGTCAAATGAATATGGAGGAGGTTACAAATGGCAAGTGGATACAGTAATAGCTGATTAAAAAGGAGCTGAATAGTGAAATATATAACTTGCAGATACCATTAAGACATAAAAAGACAAAACAGACATAGAACAATACAGATAAGAGTTCACGCAGGAACGCATACAAACAATTACCCTAACAAAACCAACTTAATGCAATTATTAAAATAAACACTGGTACGATTATGTAAAGGACACTGATAAGAGCAGTATATATGAAATTACAAATATTGACAAGACAAGGACGGATTAAACAGGACAATGTTACAATAACGGAGATTACATGGACAAAACGTACATACGGAAAAAACACAGAGATACGCTGGATCATGGGAATAAGTGCGGTTGAAGCAAGAAATGTCATGGAAACAATGACAAGAAGCACATAGAATACGAAGCATAACCTATCAAGAGACGTGATTACCTAATAATGTTTTATTGTTACATAAATGCTGAATAAGACTAAGACAACAAGAAGCAACTAACACGATTAAACAATAATACACACTGAAATCTATAATTCATTCGCTGCAACGTTGATCACAATTGTGAGTCATCTCTCATTCGCAGTTGAGCAGCAGAATATGGCGGAGGCATCTGAGCTGGTTGAATCAGCTGGTCCAACAGGCCAACTCGGTCTTGAACTTCTGTCAGCTTATCAAACAGCTGTTCGATCTGTTCCTGCATCGCAGCATTGAGAGAGCGCTGATAGGGCCAGTTGACTACGCAGTCCCTGGTGCGAGACATCATCCTGTGCTCATTGTCTTCGATGTCTCTGGTTTGACGAATGACAGTTTGTTCCAGGTGCAGAATGCGAACTTTCAAACGGTAGAGACGGTCCAAAATCTGCTTGTGTTTCTGTTTCCATCCACGAAGAACATCTCGTGGTGGGGCGAAATGGACAGGTGTTTCCAGTTCATAGTGGTTGCACTGGGCACAAGTGAGAATGAGCAGAAACAGTGCGAGTCCAACGTAAATCCACCATGGCAAGGTTGAAAGTGTTGAAGCGTCATCACTTACAGTTGCAGTGGAGGTGGGAAGGGAGGAAAAGGTGGGAGGAGGGGTCAATGAGGGGGTGTAAAATTGTGAAGCGTTGACGTTGATGGTGTGAACAGTGAATTCAGAATGTCCTTGAGGTACCAAAACACTGTCAGCGTTGAGGCGTGACCGCAGGGGATAACGGTGGTGAGCTGCTGGAACAGGTACAAGGGGCAGCTCAGAATCGTTTGTGTGGGTAGTTGGGTGGGAGGGTGGTGTAGAAGGGGTTTGAAAAAATGATGAAATAGCTTGTGTAGTTGTTGTAGTCGTTGAAGTATCACTGTGGTTGTTCACTGTAGCTGTTGATGAAGGGGTTGTTGAAATGTGTGAAATAGACGATAGTTCTGGAAATTTTTGTTGGAGCTCGGGGGTCATTCACATTTGCGACTTCAACATTGGGCATTTGAAGACACACTATGCGATATGGAATGGACCATTCCATAAGCTCGCCAACTTTGGTGTTTGGTTCCGCTGAACGGCCGGTGTATACAACCAGACTGGATCTCCAACAGAAAAATCAGGGAGGTAGACGTCTTTGTCATAAGTTCTTTTCATGCAGTCTTGAACTTTAGCATACTCCTGTTGTGCACAGGCATGAGCTGACGTTGACCTCCATGCAAGTTCCTGTTATCTTGGCTTTGTACAGCGCCTACTTGCTGAATCAATAGTGAGAATAAGCAAGGATAAACAAATACGTTTTCGTGATAGTGGCTGTTAAAAAGTTTTCTAACAATACTAACACAAGATATATGAATGCGGTTCCCTACTCGCATCACTACCCTACAGAAAATCAGTGTATATTGGTCAAGGATTTGCACTATGCTGGAAACGACCTCTCAGATTAGGGGGCAGATATGAGTGATACCCACGTGCCACTGTTTGGGTTCCTCGACCCCAGTAACCAATGTTTCGGTCATATGGTGGAAATTGATTTGGCTGGTGATACTGAGCTGCATTTCGAAATAGTGCATTTGCCTCTGCAACTAACTGTGTAGATGTCTGCACATTTCGCAAAATTTGCTGGTTTTGCGAATCTGTGAAGGAATTTTCTGGGCTAGAAGCAGCAGCTGCAGCGACAGCCTGTGGCTGTGTATTCAGCACAGTACCAAATGGTTGGGGTTTGGGACGGTTCCCCAGGGCCAATTGTGCCCGCCACTCATATCGTTGGGCTAACTGAATCGCTTCCTGCAAGTTGCCTGGATTCTTATCTTCAACTGAAAGCTGTAAGTGAGGGAGCAACCCTCGCAAAAATGCAGTAAGCACAAGTTCATTTCGCTCTGCATCTTGAAAATTGGGGAATGCATGTCTGGCTAACTTTGTGATGGTGCCTGCAAACTCTTCGACTGTTTCCGTTTCTGCCTGTCGTTTGTCCATCAGCTCAGTAGCTTGAAAACGAGCTTGCTGTGGCGGCGTGAAACGCTCAGTCAGTGCATTTGTAAGAAGTTGGTAATTGTTTCTGGTTGCAACTGGTAAACTGTCCAGGTATTCTCGCGCTGGCTCAATAACGTACATGGGTAATGCTCGACGTCTACGGTCGTCATCCCACAGACACGCATCAGCTACTCGAGTAAAATGTGTGCGCAACCATACACCAAAGTTATCACCAGGTTTAGCACCACTAAAATACGGTATACTGCTTTCAGTGCTCTGGGTCTGTAGCCCGGGAAGATAAGCGTTTTGCTGTGACTGCAGTTGTGCATGCACATTTTGCAAACGGTTGGCAACTTGCTGCACCTGGCCAACTGCCTGTTCCATGTTTTCCATTTGTCTCAGCTCACGTCTACGCGCTAAACGTTCACTACGCGAAGTAGTTTCTTCAACGCCTCGAGCGTTTACGTCAACGGGACGTGAAATAGTGGGACGATCAGGTCGAGGGCCTACTTCAACGGGGTTTGAAGCAGTGGGACGATCTGGTGAGAACTCGGGCTCGGACTCGCGTCCGCGTGGTGGTGTTCTTTGGGGGGTACTCGATTGAGAGAGATCGTCTCGTATTGAGGTAGCGAGACGTCTTATCGAATTTGTGACTGATGCCAATGGCGTCCGCTTTACAGGTTCAGGACCCCCAGGTGGAACCAACTCCCCAGACCGGGAGGCGACTGGCGTACGCTTCATTAGTATACATTTATAAATTCCAATGCGGCAAAAGAAAATCACAGAAATTTCAGACTCAAATTGTAATCGGCACTCTCTAACCAATATTAATAATTTACTTGCAGCCAAATTTCAATCAGTAATATTTTGTGCCGTTTTTTTTTTCTCAACAAAACGTTAGCAGTTTTAATTACTGCTGGGGCCCCTTTTTGTCGTGCCAATCAACAAATCAAAGTAAAACGTGGTGCGGGCTACGATCGTATGCTAATGCGCGCTCATACAATCAAGACCAGCAGCACATGGCGCCATTTTGTTTACAACTTTTTCGGCGTTTAAGTCTAACGCTTTTCCGTCTGTAATCAATGGGGGCAAGGTGGTAAAGGTAGATAGGGTAGCCAATTACAGTTGGACAAATGAATTCACAGAAGGAAAAGCACGCTTGAGACGTGACAAAAATAGGTGTGGAATTTAATCTGAGAAAGGGTTTTAGGCAGAAGTTGATCGGATTTCTAGGCCCGATACAAAGACACAGCAAGTGCAGTCGTTTGACGCAAATCTTGCTTTAGAAGGGACAGTCGGGAGTGAACGGGAAAGAGCCGGAAAAGGGGTTGGGCTTAGGGAGAAGATAAAGGCTATGGAAGGGCTGGGGATTGGACGGGAAAGGGTTAGACAGACGGCCGTGCACGTCTGATAGCGTTTAGCTTAGCCGATCGGCTTCTTTTCTTTTATCTGGGCTGCAGAAAGAGACTTGCCGCCAGTATAATTCAAAGCAATAGCGAGTCGCCAAGTCAAGGAAAAGGAAAGGAAAAGAAACACCACCAGGCAGACGGAGCGTCGGGGATGCCAAACTGTTGCGCACCAGATCGACTCCTCTCAGCTCCTTTCGTTTATTCGCACTCGCTAGCAGCTAACTGACACTCCGGCCAAGCCTACCACGTTATATAGAGCACTATCAAATACCAGCATCAAGCAACAATAACATCTGCCAGACCCGGCTTGCCGTCACAACATAGCACATTCCGGCCTCATTACAACTCCTGCCCTACAGCATACACTCTACATACGGCGTTCACATCCTTCGCAACAATCATCATCATCATCATCATCATCATCATCATCATCATCATCATCATCATCATCATCATCATTGTCATCGTTGTCGTCATTGTCGTCGTTGTCATCATTGTCATCATAATAGATGTCACTTTTTTGGGGTAAAATGGGTAAAACATTGTCCTACATGAAATTTGGGATGAACAAACACCACTGCAAAGAGAAATCCTGTGGTCCACTGTGCAGCTACTGCAGCCTTCGTCAATCTGTCCGACCATAGCTAAAATTTAAGAGCCATTTTATATAAGAGCGGTACGATGGGCGGCGGACGGCCAAATCTGACCTTTTATTGGCTCATTTGAAAGTCCTACACATGGAATGTTTAAAACCGAAGCATCTCCGGGATTTACCCACTACTGGGCTAGAAAAGTGGGAAAACGCCCAGAGCACGATTTTCGGGCGTTTACGGAAATGGTCATTTCTCTTGAACCACTAGGCCTAGAAGGCCCAAACTTTAAACATTTGTAGAGGAAGTGTTGTGCAACCATAACTGTTGTTTGTAGCCGCCTAGCCTTCTCCATAATCTAGAATCGACGCTCCAAACTGGAGGTGCTCAAATCAGTTTTTCGGCTACTGTCGCTACAAGGCTATACTTGAATTCCAGCAAAAACAGCCAATTTCTTTCAAAAAAAAGAGGGTCTCAGTCGCCGGCACAGTTGGTGCAGTGGTTTAGGCCACATGGCCACTGTGCGCGACGTCGTGCGCTCATCCACTCGGCCGGGCAAGTTTCTTGCCGCAAAGAGTTGGTCGTCGGCATAAAGCTCCACCCAGGCCACCGAAAACTGGTTTACAGCGAGTAGGTAAAATGGGAACCAACTGGATCTGCCGTTGCACCGAAAGCCGCTCCAAAAAGCATGCCGCGTTGGAGGGAAGATCAACGACGTCAGGAGCCGTCTGAGAAACCAGCAATAAGGCCAATACCGGTTTGGCCACTTGGCCGGGCGGCCGTTGGGAGCTGTCGGCACCCTGACGTCACCTCGCCAGGCACTCTCTTAGTACCTGGCGCCCAACAGCATGGCTTGAGTGGCTTGGCAGTGAAAGAAGGGCAAACGTCCGAGATGACGATATCAGGGGTAACGAAATGGACCGTGCAGGTCTGATCGTAGGGCTGTACTTCGTACGCCCTCCCGCCAGATCGGATCGGATCGGAGGGTCTCAGTCACAAATGTCTACTGTGCATAAGTAAAATGTGGTCGTAGTCTGAATCTAAGCACATCAATCGATTCGTCTTGTGATTCTGCATCAGAATGTTTGCTCAGAATGTTGATTTTTTACTGTTAAAGTGCCCAGAAATGGCTACAAACTTGAGAGTCTTGAAGGGTAACAAGCATGTATGTGGAATTTCAGGCTATAACATACTTGTGCGGCTTCAGCTTGAGCAGTGCGTGTAATTTTCGAATGTTGTAACCCATTTTTCATAATATTTTTTATTTCTTCCAGGAGAATATGAGTCCAAATAATCGCCCACTGTTTGAGGAGCGTATATACGGAAAAACCCGTTAGCTTTACATATCAGTGAAAAAGCCAGTAGAAACAAATTGGCGCTTCTTCCAGTCAACAAAACACACCGCTGTCAGTTGGTATTCAGCTCATAATAAATGAATAAACACTGAAACAATGTGTCGGTCGCATTTGCTCTTCTGCTACTAACCGAAACAAGTCAGAATGATCGGTCGCTGTGCAGTGCTAGTCTGTGTCTTGCTCGCACTTCTGCAAAGCAATGAGTAGGAGATTCGCTTATATGCACTAAACTCTACTTTGCTTACTATGAAACATTGTGTACATATAGTGAGTGTAAAGCATGTGATTTTCGAGTTGCCAATCTTTGAGGCCAACTTTCACTGCATTTCCAATGAGCAATCGCAGCATACTCCGATCCGATGTGCGGGGGGGCCTTTACGGCCCTACGCTCAGACCTTGCGATCCATTGCGCAACCCCCGTAGTTTCGTCATCTCGGACGTTTCCCTTCTATCACTGCCATCCACTCTAGCCATGCTGTTGGACGCCAGTTACAAAGAAAGTCCCTGGCGTGTTGACGTCATGGTGATGTCGGCTCCCAACGTCCGCTAGGTCCGCCCCTGGTTCCAGAGAGAGGCCCCCCTGCCTAGTCGGTTTCCGTGGACAACTCCTGACGTCATTGCTCTTTCTCCAAGTTGGCATGCTGTAGGAGCGGCTTCGGTGCTGTGGCAGATCCAGTTGGTTCCCATTTTATCTACTCGCTGTAACCAGCTTTCGGTGGCCTGGGTGGAGCGTTGTGCCGACGACCAACTCTTTGCAGCAAGAAACTTGCCACGCCGAGAGGATGAACCACTGCAACCACTAGGGATGCAGCGGCCGCCGTGACTCAGAGGCATGCTTGCTACCCACTGAGCCACCGACGCGGCCTCAATCGCAGCATACTCTGCTCCGAAATGTAGCTTATAAAAGGAAAATAAGGAAATAAAGCCGCTGCAGCGGCAGCTTTTTAGATCCAAATTGCCGCAGTGTACCGGCAGACGTTGGTGCGCTACAAAACACAAAGGTGCAATAGCATTGAAGTGCCAGTGTCCGATGGGAACCAGCTGTGTGTTTCCTGCAAACAACCAATCGGTTGGATCGACTGTGTTCATGTGTCTGGACTCCCACCTACCAAGTAAGTAAACCTGTTTCTAAAGCTGCGCGCAGATTATAGTTGTTTAATATCGGAAATTTCGAATGCATATGTGTAATGCATGCATCATAATGCATATATACTGTATGATCTCTTTAACTGATTGACAAAGAAAGGTCTAGTCGTACAACAGCAAGTTTAATATAGTGAGGTGAAAATGCCATACATGTAACAGGGGGGTCTGGGGGGTCTGGCCCCCACCCGACTTAGGCCAGACCCCCCAGATGGGGACCCCCCCCCCCCCCCCGAGACGATTTCACCGACCCCCCCCCTCCGATTTTTCTGGCAAGTAAATTTTCGAGCAAATTTTTGCAATTTTTTACAGTTTCACACACAAAAATTGCCAAAATCGCCTGCAAAACAGCACTTTTTAGCTGTATTTCAGCCCAAATTAGCGATTTTTGGCAATTTTTAGCCAAAAAATTGCGAATTTCTCGATTTTTGAGCGTTTTTTAGTGCCCACCCCCATCCCGCAACATTTTGGCTCAGACCCCCCCCCGGCCGGGGCCAGACCCCCCCAACCCCCCTCCCCCCATCGGCGGATGACCTGTTACATGTATGGAAAATGCCATCCCACTTTCTGTGAATAATTTCATAACGCAAACTCGTAAACAAGGTTTAGAAACAAATTTAGTGTACCAATTGCCCACAAATGTGGACTGAACAATCAATTAAATCGGTGAATTTTTTAAAATTTTAATATTTTTGGTTGATTTTCATCAGCCAGTTACGAATTATGCACATAGCGTTTCAAATGTGTAATAATATTTCGTAACGAATTTCAAATGCTTTCAAATTTTATTATGCGTTCAAAGAGTCAAAGAGTCAAAGTTTTATCGCCCGAGTAACACAAAGCCGTCGGAGCGACAGGCCACGAGTCGCCATATTTGACATATTACGTAGCCTAACTAAATAACAAATGCTGCGGCAAATTTTGCGTTTTTACCAAGGCCGTAAAATTGTCCAAAGACTTAGCATTCACAACTTCATTAGGCAGTTGATTCCAGAACTTTACCACCTTATGAGTGAAAAAGTTTAGTCTACAATTTAGATGTTTTTTAGAAATAGGGATAGCTAGCTTACAATTGTTTCCTCTGGTTCTGGTCACCTTTGACCTCTCAAAAAAGTTTGAAAATTCTACATCTACAAGGCCGTAAAAAATGCGGTATACATACTGTAGATCTATCACAAATCGTCGGTATTCTAATGTTTCAAGATCCAGAAGACGCACTCTGTTCAAGTACTCGCGTTATGCGTTCAAATTTCAAATGCATAATTTGCGTAATAATATTGCATATGCGTATACGCAAACAACAATAGTGCAGATAAAAACCCTACATTCTTACAGATTGTCACACGTTAGAAGCATGCAGGCGGAGAGCGCAAGAAAAGCAGTTCTGTAACTGCATCGACCCATTAAATGAGTGCATTTCCTTTAAATGCCATCCCGTATTGTGATTGATACAACATTCGATTTATGAACAGACCAGACTGTATGAGTAATTTAATAAAACTGATGTGAATTGAGGAGCAATGTGAGTCTAGCTAGAATCGAATTCTGCAGTGCGATCATTCCGATTAGGAACAAGCAAATCTTTGAGGCCGCCCCTGAACTACTGTTGATTGGGTATACCGAACCCATACCGAAAAATGGGTATTTTTGGGAATACCTACCTTAAAAATACCTACCCATTCCAGGTATTTTAATAAATACCCATACCCGGTATACCGATTATTTTGGGAATACCCAGGTATTTAGGAATCGGTATTTTTTGTCCAGCTTGATGCAATTTTTATTGAAAATTCTCTGTGATCACTATGTTTTCTTTGTAATTTTGCATTTTTGGGGCATCCAGAAACAAATGTTATTACGATATCCTTCCAAAATATCGAATTTGAAGGATTTTTAGTTTCTGACCCTACTCCCTGTCCCAAACTTGCTTTGTCATTAGAAAGCGTTTGTCTAGTTTTGGCTTAACTTCACAATGCTCCTTCATAATCAAGTCTCCATGTACTTGATGTACAGTACATTCACAATGAACAAAATTGTCCCGCATTTTGTCACTGCTCGTTAGATCTCCATACTATACACTAGCAGGCCTTAAAACTACAGTACAATGGAAGCATTTCTCTTAGCTAAAACTATTTATAGAAACGATTTCCACTCTAGTAAAACTAAAAAATAATTTTAAAAAGTTTCTAAAAACTGTAATCCCATTATTTTTGATGAATTTTCTGTCATATGACCTTGGAAATGAGTAAATCCATGGCTTTGTAAATTGGAAATTCAGTGTTTTTACTGCGTAAAATATTTTCAGCAAATACCGAATAAATACCGGTATACCGGTTTTTTGCGAATACCTACCCATACCGAACCGATTCCTGGGTATGCCGAAAAATACCTACCCATACCGAACCGATTCCTGGGTATGCCGAAAAATACCTACCCATACCGAACCGATTCCTGAAAATCCAATACCCAAACAACAGTACCCTGAACAACGCTCTCTATGTAAACATCCCGATTTCCACCTTTTTTCAACAGCCCCTCTATGTGAGGTCACATCGTTTTCCGCTTACCCATCAAAAATTCTCGTATACAAACGCAGAATTCATGTTTGCTTGTCGCCATACGATGCACTACAGTATGTGACTGAGGACTGACCAAAGTCCTGCGAAAATGTCTTGAGACTCATTTCGTAAGCCCCATTTGTTTTAGACAGCATGAGCATGTAATATGGTTAGACGATATCAGGTTTTTGCGATGCATATGATATTGCATTTGAATATATGCATGTTATCTGTACTGCATGCATATTGATATTGCATATATCACATGCATGCATCATAATCATACAGATTTTGGCAAAGCACAAGAGCGATTCCGTTGCACTTCACAATAAAACAGATTCCTAATGCTGAGGGCTAACAAGACTTTACTGGTGAAGTAAACCGAGTGTGTGTTTCTCCAATAAACCCTCCAATAGCCATCAGCAGTAGTAGGAATACATTTTGTTATGAAGTGCAACGGAAAAAGAAAAATTCCCTCTTGTTCACTGCCAAAATCACAGTTTTGAATTTGAGAGTGAATATCTCAGGAACTAGGCAGAGTACAATAATAAACGTTACATCAATCTTTCAAGAATTTATTTATCTTTCATTTAAAAAAGGATTCATTCAAATCGGTTGAGATTTGCGGTTGCTACAGCAAAAAATCTGCTGGGTTGTTTTTTTTACGCACCCTGTATAAGTGAAGCCCAACATGTGTAACATGCGTTTTTGATAATGGGTACATTATTTTCGATGTTATTAGAAAATTCGCGTGAACCTGAACCTGGCACCTGGGTACTTTTGCAAAATGTACCTGAACCTGGACCTGAAATTGAATTTTAAACCAAAGTAAATGGACATGGCTCTGAAACAAAAAAGCCAATTGATACCTGACGCCACGTCCATCATACATGCAGAAAAAATGAACAAACCTAATGCCTGATTGACAAGTCTGTTTCACCGTTGACAAGTCGTCAGTTGAAGGCCAAGGCGCAGAAAGGCCGAAACGTGGCGCGCACAAGATCGGGTCAACATGGTGTCAGAGCAGAGCAGGTCACTGGAGATGTTGAGTCAACAGAGGCGGAGCAGATAAATACAGTTCGTTATTCCACGGCTGTCAGGCACAGATTATGCCCAGACGACATCCGTGAAGGGGAGTGGTGAAAGAATGTGTGATTCCTAGTGTGTTTGTATTGTCAAGTTACCGAGTGGTTGCATCTGTGTGTGCGTGTGCTTGCGTGTGTTGTGTGCGAGTGTCAACTAGTTGATAAACTCTTTCAGGTGATAAGACAGCCAATGTCTGGAGTATGACCTGTTCATCACTCTAGCTGACTGACGGACAAATAATGAGAAACTGTGCAGGGCAGACCTTTATGTACTCTAAGATAATATCAGCAAGCTAATTAAGTTATCCTATACCTAATACCAATCAAGAAACAAGCTCTAGTTAATAGTTTTATTTGAAATCAGTGCTCATTCAGATAAAAAGCGACTAATAGAATCAGTAAGATAGCATAAGATAGCATAGAGCAAAATAATCTTCCAGCTAAAAAGCAGTCAGGTTTTGAAAATCACTTAGTATCATGGTATTCTGTTTTGAAAGGGTGCTCCTTCTTGACACCTGCACTTGTGTTTGTCGAATGGGGAGATGTGCGAGACGAACGTTGAGATCCGACTGGTACCGACATCAATCTTTCTAATTCTGTTCTAAGAGTGTCAGGTGCTTTGTCCTTGTGTGTGGTGGGTTCTTTGGAGGTATTTACTGCAACAGAGGCTGGCTGGATCTGACCCATTTGCCGCTTCTTTGGATCAACAACGGGTGCTGGTGGTGGGGGTTGGGCTTGTGGTGTAACAGGCTTCTTCAAGAAAATGAGCAGTTATCTTACAACTGTTTTAGTCTATTTTCTAGATTCTAAACAATAAAGATATTTGATCAACAGTGAAGAAATAATACGTTTGTAATAGCACTACTTTACTTGACCTTTCCACTTTATAAGCAGTATATAGCAAAAATGTTGTTATTAACCCTTTCGAATTCACCCTGTGCCATATGGCACACATTGCTCCACGAACACAAAGTTTGTGTTCGTCATGAAATTTTTGCGTTCGCCTCTTTTCGCCGAACCACCCCCGAACACAGGACGAACACAACACGAACACAAAAATCGACCATCCGAACACCCAACGAACACATGGCGAACACCCTCCGAACACCCCCCGAACACCCTCCGAACACCCTGCGAACACAGCCCCGAACACATACCCGAACACACCCGAACACATACCCGAACACGCCCAAAACACCCCGAACACACACCCGAACACATACCCGAACACACCCGAACACATACCCGAACACACCCGAACACATACCCGAACACATACCCGAACACATACCCGAACACACACCCGAACACACCCGAACACATACCCGAACACATACCCGAACACATACCCGAACACACACCCGAACACATACCCGAACACATACCCGAACACACACCCGAACACATACCCGAACACATACCCGAACACATACCCGAACACACCCGAACACATACCCGAACACATACCCGAACACATACCCGAACACACACCCGAACACATACCCGAACACACACCCGAACACAAACCCGAACACATACCCGAACACATACCCGAACACATACCCGAACACACACCCGAACACATACCCGAACACACACCCGAACACATACCCGAACACACACCCGAACACATACCCGAACACACACCCGAACACATACCCGAACACACACCCGAACACATACCCGAACACACACCCGAACACATACCCGAACACACACCCGAACACATACCCGAACACATACCCGAACACACACCCGAACACATACCCGAACACATACCCGAACACATACCCGAACACATACCCGAACACCTTAGAGACATTTTAGGAGCACTTTTGGGACACTTTGGGGACACTTTAGGGATACTTTGGGGACACTTTAGGGATACTTTAGGGACACTTTGGGCACACTTTGGGGACACTTTAGCGACACTTTGTGGATACTTTAGGGACACTTTGGGGATACTTTGGGGACACTTTGGGGATACTTTGGGGACACTTTAGGGATACTTTGGGGACACTTTAGGGACATTTTGGGGACACTTTGGGGATACTTTGGGGACACTTTAGGGACACTTTGGGGAAATTTTGGGGATACTTTGGGGACATTTTGGGGACACTTTAGGGACACTTTGGGGATACTTTTGGGACACTTTGGGGATACTTTTGGGACACTTTAGGGACACTTTGGGAACACTTTAGGGATACTTTAAGGATGCTTTAGGGACATTTTGGGGACACTTTAGGGATACTTTAAGGATACTTTGAGGACACTTTGGGGACACTTTAGGGACATTTAGGGGATACTTCAGAGATACTTTGGGGACACTTTAGGGACATTTTGGGGACACTTTTGGGATACTTTAGACTTTAGAAACACTGAAATTGGTGAAATCGCGTGTTTTTTAGTTGTATTTCAGCCCGCATTAGCGATTTTTGACTATTCTTAGCTAAAATTACGACCTTTTTTCCGATTGTGGAGTGTTTTGTAATACTTAACCCTATCCTCTAGAATTTGGGCGCAGACCCTAGAGATGTTCACGAGCCTAAAAATCGCGGCTCGGCTCGGCTCGATTGTGAGCTCTGTTTAGGTCAGCTCGTTTCAGCTCGTTTGTGCGCACCTCCAAGCTCGCTCGAGCTGGGCTCGCGAGCTTTAAATTTGGTGGAAAGCTCGAAAAAATTGAAAAGTAAGACCATAAAATCAATACTTCAGTCTTTTCCTCACTAATTAGGCGGATTTTTCTGTTTGATACCTTAAAATATTGCAGCAAACATTGAAATTAAACGAATTTTACATCCAAAAGCCCAATATTTTCATAATTAAATTAAATTTTACACATTTTTAAGTTTGGAGCGCGTTCTGGGCTCAGCTCGGCTCGGACCGCGAGCTTTTTAACCTTGATAAGCTCGCTCGATCTGGGCTCGCGAGCCGAGTCAAGCCAAGCCGAGCTTTTTCAGGCTCGGCTCGTGAACATCTCTAGCAGACCCCCCGGCCGGCGCTAGACACCCTACCCCCTTTGGTGGATGACCTGTTCTAT
Organism: Sabatieria punctata; assembly: GCA_030248155.1. Classification (NCBI taxonomy): domain Eukaryota; kingdom Metazoa; phylum Nematoda; class Chromadorea; order Araeolaimida; family Comesomatidae; genus Sabatieria; species Sabatieria punctata. The sequence continues at coordinate 33,541 of JASANB010004767.1, forward strand.
GTATATACTGTACAAATGTTTGTTTTGTAAAATGCTGCAATGGTGGTATGGTTTGTTTCAGAGCGTTCTCATGATATGATATGTACAGTATGCGTAGACTGATGGAGACCGGCTTTGCCATGACTGGTCAAAATTAGCATGCTCAACTTTGTGACTTTGCCGGTGGAGACATGTGCGCTTATGATGGTGGATGCCTATATGCAATTTTAGCTGGTAGCTTCGACTCCGAACCCTTCAACTGGAAATCCAGAAATTTGCAGGTTACCTGGGGCCAATTTCTCACCTTACAAGTAAAATGTCAAGTACAAGTCAAGTACAAGTACAAGTCAATTACAAGTCAAGTAAAAGTCAATTTCTCACCTTACAAGCGTTTACTTGACATTTACTTGACATTTACTTGTACTTGACAACAACTTGATAAACACTTGACATTTACTTGACAATGTTTTGGGCGGCTGAATGGCCATTTTACAACTGATTCCGTCTGACTACTGACGGAAACAATAAGGACGAAGCTTACTGGAGTACGGAGGGTTGACTGGGTGGGATACAACAGGTAGAATTGCTATGTTTACTCTGTTAAAAGGAAACATTTACAAATCGGCATGACATATTATGTTGAATAGTTTAACGCTTAAATTCGTCCTCGAAATTTGTTTGCCTTCAGTAGACTTTGAGGTCGCGGCTAGCTTTAGGGGCTTTGCGGTTCTGGGTCATTTATCCATCTTAGCCCGTGGGGTGCCACCTACCCACCAAAACTAACCTATTTAAACTGACTTTTCTTTCTGGTACTACTGGCTAGACCCGCCCTGACTCCAAAAAGTTCACGTTGACTCTGACTAACCCAAGAAAATTGATTGATTCTTTCAAAATTTTTCACCCCTACCCCTCCGGACCTATTTTCTGCCTAGTGATGCTAACTGCATTAATACGATTGTTTGCCGTCGGTACTTGTTATCGGCACGTTTACTCTTCATTTCGATGCATTTTGTTTGTTTCATACCCGTTAGTTTTGCGTTTTGTTCTCACTTGACAACCATTTATCGGTCGCAAGAGACTGATAAAATTTTACAAGTCAAGTGGAGAAATTTGATAGGTGAGAAATTGAACACTTGACATTTACTTGACATTCACTTGACATTCACTTGTAAATTGGTCACTTGACTTGTAATTGACTTGTACTTGACTTGACAATTTTCAGAGGTGAGAAAGAGAAAATTGATAAAATTTATCAAGTTTGCTTGTTTTGTCAAGTACAAGTCAATTACAAGTGAGGTGAGAAATTGGCCCCTGATCTATATAATGGACTTGAAACTTTGGAGATGTTAGCTTTCTAGTACTGCCTGTTAAAATCTCGCTGATTTTTACTTTCAGGGAACGTAAACATTTGGCATTCTCTAAATGAGGGTATTATCTCCTTGCACAGAAAGCAGGATTATACGAATAACTAGAGGGGTCATTGATTACAATCGCCTCAACTAAATAACTCAAATGAACATCTAAAATAGGCCAAACAGTCGCGCTTTATGTTCAAAGGGCGCCACTCTCATTTTTGGCAAGCAATGCTATTTTTTATCTTTACTGAAAGTAAAAACCCGCTAGATTTTAACCGGATGTGCACCTCCTTGGGGCTGTGCAAAAATGACGTCATCGGTTAGCGGGGAGGGGGTTCGGCCAATGATGACGTCACTTTTGTCTCATCAGGGAATGGTCAGAAATTAGTCTTCGAAAACGCAGTTGAATGGCATTCTATTCATTGGCAATGTCGAATGCATTGGCATTGCATGCACGTGAACAATGCGAAAGTTGAAAGTGTATGAGACTGAGACCCTTGCGAGGAAAGGGGACCGGTTATGCAGACGGCTACTGTAGACAAACTAAGACATGTACATTGTACTAGGCGGTTTAGGGGAGTTATCCCCTGCTGGAAAAGCCAACCCCTCACACTCCCCCGAGATAAGTTATGTCCCTAACCCAAAAATACTGGTACTAGTAGTGGCTCCAGTACTTTAACAAACTGGATCAGAAATCACTAATTTTTAGCCTAAAATTCGCTTGAAAAGCCTTTGGAAACCGAATTTGGAGTTTCCACTGCTGATATTTTAACGAGAAATCGGGGTTTTTGGAAAGCCTTTTTGTCATTTTTGCTTGTTTTTAGCTCTAAAACGCTATTTGGCAGCTTAAAATAGCTATTTTTAGCGCCCTTACTGAAAAAAACGTGCAAAAAACGCATTTCCAGGCGTTTTTGAGCTTTTAGAAAGTTTGGACCCCCTCTGGGCGAAACCCCCTCGACCCCCCACCTGAGGAAAAAACCCCCTACCCCCAGGTCGGCCCAGAGCTGTTACATGTATGATCTCAGATGATGAGTTTTGGACGAAAGATGGAATAATGAATGGTTAGCTGAAAGCAGATGAGTGGGCATTGGCTTAGCAGTAAAGCAGCTCTGATGTACAGAGCAAACCAAGCCTGCGTTACTTCAGCCATGTATCTCAGTGGGTCGGTCAATCGATCAGTAATACAACTGCGCAGCAGCAGCAGCAGCAGCAGCAGCAGCAGCAGCAGAAGAGAACGGAGTCATTGCACCGTCGGTCTCCATCAGTGTCCGCATACTGTATGTATCATAAGAACGCTCTGAAACAAACCATTTCACTATTGCAGCATTTTACAAAACAATCATTCACACAGTATAAATAAAGATGTAGCAGGTCATCCACCGAAAAGGGTAGGGTATCTGGGCGGCCGGGGTCTGAGCGAGTCCAAATACTAGAGGATGGGGCTGACCGTCGGTCTCCATCAGTTTCCGCATACTGTTTGTAACATGGGAACGCTCTGGAAAAACCATGACACAATTGCAGCATTTTTACAAAACAACCATTCACAGAGCATCCGTATACATATAACAGATCATCCACCAAAGGGGATAAGGTCCACACCCAAATTATAAAGGATGGGGTTGAGTATTAAAAAACACTCAAAAATCCCAAAAAGTCGTAATTTTAGCTAAGAATAGTCAAAAATAGCTAATCCGGGCTCAAATACAACTAAAAAAACACGCGATTTCACAAATTTCAGTGTCTCTAAAGTGTCCCCAAAATGTCCCCAAAGTATCCCTAAAGTGTCCCCAAAGTATCTCTGAAGTATCCCCAAAATGTCCCTAAAGTGTCCCCAAAGTATCCCTAAAGTGTCCCCAAAGTGTCCTCAAAGTATCCCTAAAGTATCCCTAAAGTGTCCCCAAAGTATCCCTAAAGTATCCCCAAAGTGTCCCTAAAGTGTCCCTAAAGTATCCCTAAGGTGTCCCCAAAGTGTCCCTAAAGTGTCCCCAAAGTATCCCTAAAGTGTCCGCAAAGTGTCCCTAAAGTATCCCTAAAGTGTCCCCAAAGTATCCCTAAAGTGTCCCCAAAGTGTCCCAAAAGTGCTCCTAAAATGTCTCTAAGGTGTTCGGGTATGTGTTCGGGTATGTGTTCGGGTATGTGTTCGGGTGTGTGTTCGGGTATGTGTTCGGGTATGTGTTCGGGTGTGTGTTCGGGTATGTGTTCGGGTATGTGTTCGGGTGTGTGTTCGGGTATGTGTTCGGGTATGTGTTCGGGTATGTGTTCGGGTATGTGTTCGGGTATGTGTTCGGGTATGTGTTCGGGTATGTGTTCGGGTGTGTGTTCGGGTATGTGTTCGGGTATGTGTTCGGGTATGTGTTCGGGTATGTGTTCGGGTGTGTGTTCGGGTGTGTGTTCGGGTATGTGTTCGGGTATGTGTTCGGGTATGTGTTCGGGTATGTGTTCGGGTATGTGTTCGGGTATGTGTTCGGGTGTGTGTTCGGGTATGTGTTCGGGTATGTGTTCGGGGGGTGTTCGGGGGGTGTTCGGAGGGTGTTCGGAGGGTGTTCGCCCCGGCCATTTTTGTGTTCGTCTGGTGTTCGGGCTGTGTTCGTGGGGTGTTCGGGTCGTGTTCGGCGACATATTCGCGAACACCTTAACTATGGGCTTTGTGTTCGCCATGTGTTCGGCGAAATAGGCGATCGCGTTCGCAGGGCTCCGAACACAGAAATTGTGTTCGCCTCCAGGGTGAATTCGAAAGGGTTAAATTGACTGCATAACATTTGAATATAATTCAGCTAAATATTTTTTGTATTACATAAATAGTCTGTTCAAATAAACAAGATTCAAATTAACAACTTCACTCAAGTTCTAATATGAAGATAATTTCAAATATAATATTCTAATTCTATTCTAATTTCTAATAAACAAATTGAAATTCGTTCACATATTCTAACTCATTAGCCTCTAGAACAAGATTGTGTTTTTCAATTCTCTGTAAGTTGTTCTTGCGATAAATAAATAAATAAATAAATAAATAAATAAATAAATAAATAAATAAATAAATAAATAAATAAATAAATAAATAAATAAATAAATAAATAAATAAATAAATAAATACAGGGTGTGTCAAAAAAAACAACCCAGCAGATTTTTTGCTGTAGCAACCGCAAATCTCAACCGATTTGAATGAATCCTGCTTTAAATGAAAGATAAATAAATTCTTGAACGACTGCTGTAGCTTTTATTAAGATGCGTTGCTTAGTTCCTGAGATAATTGTATTCAAAATCAAAACAGAGATTTTGGCAGTGCACAACAGAGATTAAAACAACCCAGCAGATTTTTTACTGTAGCAGCCGCAAATCTCAACCGATTTCAGTGAGTCCTATTTTATATGAAAGATAAATTAATTCTTGAAAGTTTGGTGAAGCTTTTATTAAGATATGATGCGTGGTTCCTGAGATAATTGCAGTCAAAAGTCAAAACAGATTTTGGCTATGAACAAGAGCGATTTTTATTATTCTGTTGCACTTCATAATAAAACCGATTCCTACTGCTCAGGGCTAACGTAACGATGTTTTTCTGGTGCCACACATGCTTGGTTACTTCATTTGTAAAAGTCTTGTTGCCCCTCAGCAGTAGGAATCCGTTTTCTTGTGAAGTGCAACGGAATCGCTCTTGTTCACTGCCAAAATCTCTGTTTTGAGTTTGAAGGAAAATATCTCAGGAACTGAGCATCGCATCTTAATAGGGCCTTCACCAGTCTTTCGAGAATTTATTTATCTTTCATTTAAAGCAGGATTCATTCAAATCGGTTGAGATTTGCGGTTGCTACAGCAAAAACTCTGCTGGGTTGTTTTTTTTTGACACACCCTGTACATACACTGACCCTGCTCTCAGCTTGCGCTTCTCTTAGTTTTCGTCGCTTATGCACGATCAGTCCAACAAAGATGAAAATGGCAACCAGCAGAAATAGCGCAGCGACCATAAAGCAGATCAATAACCAAGGAGGTACTTTCTCGTCTTCTTCTTCTTGGATAGATTTCACTGAAGAACTGTACGAAACCAGTTGCAGATTAGCTCCAGTTGCTTTGCCACCTATCGGTTGAAGCTGGTTGCTGTTCAAGCTAGAGCCGTTTGAGCTATGGGTTGGGGAAATAAGCGTAAATGAAATGGCAATTGGAAATACTGCTACAACACAAGACAACAACAGAGCCATGCTTACAGACCAATATACATACAAATAACATGTGCAAATTTTTTCAACTAGACAAGTGTTTCTTAAGGGCACTGTATCACTTCATGCACTAGTAGTAATTGTAAGACAAAAGCTGAGGATACTTTCAATTGGTCAATTTCTTCAGACTACTGTACCCTTCAGATCCAACACAGAACCACTTTTGTTTCATCTGTACAGTATCAGAGCTAATGTTGCTTAGGTATTGCAATTTCAGGATTCCGTGCGGTATCGGTAGGTACTTTAAAAATACCGATACCCAGGTATCGGTATCGGTAGGTACCCTCAAAAAATATTCGGCATTTTTCAAGAATTTGCTTCAATCACTAAAATCGAAATTTTTTACTTCAGTTCACAGTAGGTTCAGGTTCGCTTTCAGGTTCACAATTTTCAGGTATACGTACTCCCGCACACCAACAGGAAAAAAGACATGACTGATACGAAATCAAACAATTTTTCAGAGGATGTGTTCTAGAAAAGGTTGGAATTTTGCCCAATATATTGACAAATGACAGCCCTTTTTGCAGTGTAAAATCTATAAAAATACCGAATCCGAAATACCCAGGTATTGCAAAATATTAGGTATACACAGTACCGGTATTTCTAACAACAACACCCAAGTAGCGGTAGGTATCCAGAAATACCCATTTTCGGTATCGGTACGGTATACCGAATCAACAGTAACAGAGCACATCGGCTTGTATTGTAACTGAGAATACATCGTTGTTAGTTTCCAGCAAAGCAAACTCCAGTACTACACATTTTTATCCTCATCACAGGCATTTTTAATAAAGATGGCATTTTTCGGCAACAGAGAACGCAAAACTTTCTATTGCAAATCTCTAAAAATCTTGAAATTTAGTGGAAGCCAAATTGTACTGCGAAAATTATGAGAGAAGAAGTGGTTAGGAAATTATTACGACCCGTTGTCAGGGGCAGAGGCACGAAAATGGCCTAAAACTCCATTACGAAATTTCTGGGTGGCCCCAAAGGACGATTTGATTGGTTCAAGCGACTGATCCAAAGTTAACCAGCTAAACCTTATGAATATTTTATACGGCAGCTCACAATGTTAGCTATATTTAATTAGACGTAGTTAGGGAGCTTGGCAGCCTGTATATAACTCTGTTGAATCAAACTAGACTATGGCCACCGGTAGCGATACATACGTAGTTCTGACGATGCGGCTGTACTTTATTCTTCTGATTCTTATACCTTCTGACCTTGCTTCTTCAGGTGACTTTAATTTTGTCAACTCAGGTCTTGATTTAACGCGGCTTTAAACCAATTTTGCGTTAGATAGTTGTTCTCTAATCTCAGTAAATAATAGGGTCACAATCCAATAATCATAATAGGCAGACATGGGCAAAAGGGGGTCTGAGGGGGGGGGGGGTTGGCCCCTCAGGCTCTGACCTACCCCCTCAACCGGCCGCTACCCCCCTCAGGAATTTTTTGAAAGAATTTTGTATAGAAAATTATTATAAAAATATGCTTGGATTAGGTGTAAAATGAGTTTGGAATAGCTTATTTTTACTTGTTTCAATGAAAAATATGCCAAAATAATTTTACCACCCCTCAGCCCCCTCAGGCGCTCCTACCCCCCCAGCCCCCCTCAGGCGCTCCTACCCCCCTCAGCCCCCTCAGGTGCTTCTACCCCCTCTCAGCCATCACCACTCAGGAATTGAAAATTCTACCCTCCTCAGCCGAAATGCTAGCGTATGTCTGATAATAGGGAAATAATTCACATATCCGCGGATCTCGCAAGCTCAAACTTCTTTGTTTGTGGACCGAATCGGCTGATTTTGGGCTAGGATACATACGTGGTCATACTTCGCATTTTATTGTTTCAAATTCCTACAAATTCGAAAATTATCAGTATCGCATCGCACTAGCCAAGTACTTTCAGTGCCGATGTTGCAAATTTCAGTCTGCAGTAGAATTGCCTCTTTTCAGTCATTTCGTGGCGAAACAAGCTGAAATTTGAAACAGTAAAATGCGAAGTACCGCCGCGTATCATACCCAAACATCAAACCAAGAAGTTGTGAGCTTGCGAAAGCCCCGCGGAATATGTGAATCACCTTTTGTACATCTTTGAATATAGCTGGTAGGTCGCTTTTGCTTCCAGACTTCGCGTCTGAGTGCCAGCAACTGAATAACAGGAGTCTGCCGTTATCGTTCAAAACGGCCACATATAGGTTCGGACACTGTTATGTGTTGCTGAACCCAGCTCCCCCCGATAACTACGCAACACTCTGCAACCACTTTCCCAACGGCCGACTGGCTCTCCTGCACACCAACACATTGGTTGAGTTCGTCAAACAATGGCTGAATGAGGTGTGTACGGTGTGGAAACCCCTTTTTCCAACTTTGCTCAAGGGATTCGTTCTCGGTCGGTGACTGAAATCTGTTAGATTAATTAACAAGATACTGATACTGTGCAGGTTTGGTGGCAAAATTCTGATTCGCTCAGGTTTTACGAGCTGAAAATTAATAATCAGGGTCATACATGGGCCGGAAAAATCCGGAGGGGGGGTGGGGGGGGTCAGACCTCGGGGGGGGGGGGGGCTTCCCACCCCGAAAAAAGGCAAAAAAACGCCTATTTTGCCTTAAATAAGCGAAAATTTCCTCCCTCCGGGAGGGGTGGGTGGTGGAGGGGGGGGGGGGGTATGGCCGGCCGAGGGGGAGGGGTATACCCCCCTTACCCCCCCGGCCCATGTATGATCAGGGTGGTCCACTGTAATTTTTTCATTTCTCTAATTCAAAGAGTATGGGGCTGAAACTTGCAGGAATGATTGGTATTGCCATTGGAAATACCATGCTGACTGGAGGCACCACCAGACATAGGCAAGGGGGTCTGAGGGGGTTGACACCCTCAGGCCACCGCTACCCCCTCAGGATTCGGAAATTTACCACCCCTCAGCCGAAATTCTAGCCCATGTCTGGGCACCACTATAGCTCAAAGGGCACTAAAATTGGGGAATTTCAAATATTTGTAATGCTTAGTTTTGCAAATTTGTTTGACAAATGACAAAAAGGATTGTCTGCGTCTGTTGCGTAGTGGTGAGCAATGTCGGCTCCCATGCTGTTAGTGTATGATACATAGTGGGGTTCGTCCCCGAGTGGTGATTGGCCCTTCGGGGTTATTACTGCGTCTGTGGTGTACACGTGCATTGTAATAAAGTTTTTTTTGGGTAGGGTACCGTTGTCATATATGGTGTCAGTAGCATAAACGGCGTTAAGTGCCTGACTGTAAAAGGATGTGGTTATAGAATGGTTACGGAGGTTATTGGGTGTATGTAGCTGCACACCAGAAACCCGAGGTCACAGATCCCCGAGCCGGATGGGAGTGGATTTCTGGGGAACACCGATTGCCAGCAGACCTCAGCTGGTACACATGGGGCCTAGACAACCTCAATCACAAATGTCTGATGTTTGCCAACCCCTGGTCGCAGATGAAGGATATGCCTTGTTCAAGTGATCTTGCTTCCATCTGTCAGTACGGTAAGGGGCGTGCAAAATTACGTAATGGGAGGGGGTTCGCCAAATGATTACTAATTACTAAAGTTGGCGACTTGATTAGATATTTCTTTGAAGTGCAGAAATCACTGAACTGTTCATAATTTTAATTGTTTTGACGTACAGTACATGTAGTCTCGATTTGAAGCAGTTCGGCTTACATTTTCTCAATTTCGCTTAGAATGTTTAGATTAGAGAAGATAGCTACCGGGTTTTGACGTAAAAACGCCCATGGGCGTTTATTTACGTAGTTTTGGCACTTTTCAAATATTCAGTTCTTATCTGAATAAACGCCCAGGCAGGGGCGGCTATTTGGAAAGTGCGTTTATTTGGAATTGGCAACTGCTTTCTGGCTGAGCGTGGTCTGTCTGTGAGTTGATTTTTTGCACTCATTCTTCAACAACAACTGATACTATCGTCTTTCTATACTCAAACTCATGCTTCTAGCCCAAACTTTTTGAGGTTTTAACTAGCGTTCCGACGATATATCGATATCGATATCGAAAAGTCGATATATCGACCCTTTTTCCAATATCGATATCGATATCGATATCGCGATATTTTGCATCGATATTTTCGATATTTTTTGTCCTGAAAAGTAGGAAAAAACAGAACTGACACCAAGTTTATTTCCCTGGAATAGTGTCAAAACCTAACAGTGGCATGATAGCTCTCAGAAATGTCAATTTCTTGGCATTCTCAGCTTTCAGACAGCAACAGTTAGGTTCTTATATGTCTGCAGCAACACTGAAGAGCTGCTCACTCTACTGTACACACTTGAAGCAGGAGGGCAGAAGCAGACATGGGCTAGCATTTCGGCTGAGGGGTGGTAAATTTTTAAATCCTGGGGAGGTAACGCCGGCTGAAGGGTGGTTGAAAGGATGGCAAAAAGTCCGATTTTCTACTAAAATCAAGGATTGTGTCCTATTTCTGATTAAAATAAGATAAAATACAGCTATTCTGTCTGAGCTCATTTATGCCTAATGAGGGTGGGGCATCGGCCTGAGGGGTCAACCTTTTCATTGAAGGGCTTCAGAAGGGCAACTACCTTTCTTAGATTCTCTACCTAATTTATATCAGACCGCTGATTGCATCAGTGCTTGACTGATAACCAGTGAGAGCAGTTTGTTCTTTCAAATCTTGAGATTTTCTTGCATAACTATAAATATCGATATCGATATCGATATCGATCGATATTGAGTTGAAAATATCGATATCGATATCGATCGATATTGAGTTGAAAATATCGATATCGATATCGATCGATATTGAGTTGAAAATATCGATATCGATATCGATATCGAATATCGACGAATTTTGATATCGTCGGAACACTAGTTTTAACCCATTTTTCATCATATTTTTTATCTTTTCCTGGACAAAATGTTTTATCTTAATAAACGCCCATGGGCGTCTATTTGGAAAGGCTTTCTGGAAATATTTGGGGGGCGTTTATACGGAAAAACCGGTACCGTTTAAGTCAGGGCCTTCCAATTTTTCAAATGCTAAATGGCAACAGTGACCTTTGACATCTTATTAAGAGTTTATAAGGTTATAGTACTTATCGACTCCATCTTTTACAGGTACATATACGTATAGGGTGTCTCAAAAAAAATGATCACATTTCTTTTTACTGCCATTTCCGCAAATTTTGACCAAATAGGCTGAAATTTGGACCATAGGTGCCCAAATTCGGGCAATTTTATGTGTTAAAGTTTGGTGCACTAGGCTTGACTCATTCCCGAGAAATTTCAAAAAAAGTGAAATTTGTTAAATCAATAGTGAAAGCCGGTCACCGAAAAAATGATCACATTTATTTTCACTGCGATTTCCGCAAATTTTGACCAAATAGGCTGAAATTTGGACCATATGTGCCCAAACTCGGGCAATTTTATGTGTTAAAATTTGGTGCACTAGGCTTGACCAATTCTCGAGAAATTTCAAAAAAAGTGAAATTTGGTAATTTCAATACCAAAAGCCGGTCACCGAAAAAACGTTACATTACGTACATTATCGCCTAAAGCTCTAACGATAGCGTTGGAGTTCATGCGTCAACTTTTTACACACGAATTACCCTGAACTTCTGCGTTTACACTCCAAATTTCATCCAATTCCGTCAAAAATTAGAAAAGATACAGGAAAAGGAAATGTTTCCATTTTTCGGTGACCGACTTTCACAATTGAAATTACCAAATTTCACTTTTTTTGAAATTTCTCGGGATTGAGTCAAGCCTAGTACACCAAACTTTAACACATAAAATTGCCCGACTTTTGGCACCTATGGTTCAAATTTCAGCCTATTTGGTCAAAATTTACGGAAATGGCAGTAAAACGAAATGTGATCATTTTTTTGAGACACCCTGTAGTTGTAGCTCATCAATTAAGAAAACTAAGAAAATTGTCAATACGTTACTGTTTACAGATGTTATTCGAATAAAAACGTAATTTTACATGATGCATAGAATTAAATGCAAAAATTTCGGCTCTAACTCTTCAAAAAAACTGAAATTTCAGGGGCGGAGCTAGACAAATTATTAGGTAATTAGTGGACGGGTCAGGAAATTATTACGAGCGATTATCATTGGGAGGGTAGGACCGAAAATGGACAAACATACCATTAGGTAATTTTTGCACGCCCTAATTGAGAATACTGTAATTTATTCACAAGCTACTGAACATCATTCATGTGACCGGTGAGTTGGTAATTTGGTCAAAGGACAAAATCTGCGATTTCAGAAAACCCTACAGCAACGGAAAGATGTTACACACAGCTAAAGGACAAGAAAGGGCCGAATAGCACGCAGTTGGAAGTGCATTTTAAGGTGGTTCGCACGGTCTGTGCCAAAAAGTGCGGCAGAAATCCGTTTTGCTGGGGCATCAGTTACCGCGAGGAGAGTCAACATTGCACACTGCATTGGGATGATGGCGAAACGCCGGGCAAAGGTTTGATCGAAGCTGCCGGACATAAATTTTATTTCCGATACTGAGCTTTTGCTTTCTTTTAGAACCGCATTACTGTGCTGTCTGTGTCATAATAACCAACATTCGTGCTTTTCTTGCTTTTTTTCTTTTGAGGCATTCCTTCTGGAAGAGGTTGGTCTTTTGTTTCCGGTAAAATGAAATGCGCTACGATTAGATTGAAGAGACAGAGGCCACTGGCTACTAGATACGGGAGCGATGGCATAGTGTGCACCTGGAAAAAGCACTAAATACCGTTAAACTTTCAATAAAAGCGCACGCTCCAATTGTAGCGCCCTTTAAGGACAGCCCAAAAATATAAACGTGCACGCTCTAATAGTAGCGCCCTTCTAATAATAGCGCTCCCACGCGCACTACTATCAACGGTTTGTACGTTTTCCAATGTAGAATACTATATGTTTGAGACAATTTTCTTTGATTAAGTTTACAAATATTAGTCAGACTAAAACTCATAAAGATTGCTGACAAAAATACCCTGTATTTTCAGAAAAATGAGGCCAATGTAGCATTGAAATAATAAACGCGCACGCTCTAATAATAGCCCCCAAAAGCAATCACGAAAAAATTATAGCGCAGCGCTATAGAAGTTTTACGGTATGCATGATTTGAAGCTTCAAATCTCTTCAGATGAGTTTCTATTCAAGACTATACTGTACATGCATACCGATAGCAGTAGTAGAGGTCCCAAGACAGCACCAATTCGAGCTGCTACTGAAGACAAACCATTGCTTAGGTTTCTTAGTACAGTAGGGAACAACTCTGCTGAGTACAAATAACACACCTAAAACTAGCTGTAGAAAATAAAAGTTTAAAAATCAATGGACATCCTCCTACAAGCCAGCTTCCGGTGGAAATTGTCTTTCCGAGCAGTGCGAAAAAGGTGATCAAGTACCGCTGAGCACTTCCTAACTGTGCACCCCAACTTTGCAGTATCACTGCCAACAGTAAAACAGCTGCCATGCCCAAAAGCGAAATCCGGTGGACAGCTCTTCGACCAAACCTATAGTGAGGAAAAAAAGACGAAAGTTTGACAGTCTTCAGTGCAGATATACAAATACTAACCATTTTCCAAGGAAGAGAAAAACCAGTGCGCTGATCAGCAGCATAACTCCCATTAAGCCGGCCGTGAAATATCGATTAGTTGGTAGGTATTTCATGTTGAAGACTAGAGCATAGCTTACAAAACTGACTGTGAACCTGAAAATTGAATGCAGTGAGTCGGTCGGTCGGTCGGTCGGTCGGTCGGTCGGTCGGTCGGTCGGTCGGTCGGTCGGTCGGTCGGTCGGTCGGTCGGTCGGTCGGTCGGTCGGTCGGTCGGTCGGTCGGTCGGTCGGTCGGTCGGTCGGTCGGTCGGTCGGTCGGTCGGTCGGTCGGTCGGTCGGTCGGTCGGTCGGTCGGTCGGTCGGTCGGTCGGTCGGTCGGTCGGTCGGTCGGTCGGTCGGTCGGTCGGTCGGTCGGTCGGTCGGTCGGTCGGTCGGTCGGTCGGTCGGTCGGTCGGTCGGTCGGTCGGTCGGTCGGTCGGTCGGTCGGTCGACCGGTCGGTCGGTCGGTCGGTCGACCGGTCGGTCGGTCGGTCGGTCGACCGGTCGGTCGGTCGGTCGGTCGGTCGGTCGGTCGGTAGTGTTTCCGATCAAATTAAAAAAAGTTGGTCGATCTGTCTGTCAGCTGACTGGTCAATCAGTTTGTTGGTCAATCATTCAGTTGATCATCAGTCCATCAGTTGGTTTGTTTTAAGAACACAATCTCTCTTACCAGCTCAAAGCCAAAGCCAAAGTGTACAAAGAGTACACTTTGGTTCTGAACAAATGACTGTAATTGTGCTTTTTGTTCTCTTTTTCTCTAGCCACACTTTTCAGCGCCTTCACTTCACCCAGACTAGGTTCAGGTCTGTTGTTGGTTCTGGCGATGGCACCCAGAACTGTTTTGGCTCGCTCGAACTGACCGTGCTGCACCAACCAGCGCGGAGATTCGTGGATCCAACTGGAGAAAGTAGCAAGAAAGTAGTTAATGTGACAAAATAATAGTACAAAAGCGTACAAAAAGAAAAGCAGACACAGAATACCGGCTGAATGAATGGCGATTGAAACTTGGCGCCACTTGCCCAAGTACCAAATCAGCAGGCCGTTTAGACAGAAACCCAACGGCCAGCCGCCTGAAGAAAATTTGCATAACAGACGTCGTGGCTACAGCTAGACAGCATACAATATTTGCATAGAACAGAACTATTCACGCACGAAGGGAACAAAAATTTACCTAACACTTCAACTTCCCACCGCATCGACGGGCAGAGAACTTCCTGCACAATGACGAAGGTTAGAAGACAGTAGCCACCGTTTCCGATTCCCACCAGAAATCTGAGCAAAAGCGATTCTTGGAAGGAAGAGAAAAAAGTGCAACTTCTCACAGTGTGACGGCGAAAAACTGCCAGCTTGGACTGAAAGCTCCTACTAAACCTGCTGAACTCGACAAAAGAAGTGAGCAAAAATAGGGCTGAAAGAATAGTTCATAAAAATGTTTTGTCTACAGCTCAATTTACCCATTTTCGCCCATAGTGTTCTGATAATTGGCCGAACAGAAATGCACCAATCAGCACGCCGAACATTTGTATCGAAGTGAGAACATCGCCCACCCAGTAGAATTGACAGTACAAACCGAACTAAAAAGATATCATCAGGATACAGAGTTATTTTTAATCAGACTTCACCTCGGTGGCCAAAGTCACAGTATCTTCTTGAAAAATTTGCTGACAACTGTCGTTTAGATAGCAGCCAGGTGGGTCCAAATGAAATGTCAGATTTTTGGTTGAATTACTAAACTACATACATGCAAATAGGGGTGCAACCAGTTTGCGGTATATACCGCATAATGCGGTATTTTTTGACATGCGATGCGGTTTTCCGGATTTCGGAACCGCATAATACCGCATACTAATATACCACATAATACCGCATAATAATTTTGCTCAATTTCAGCTGAAAGATTGGAAAAAAGGCCAAACTTTTGCACAATATTGCCCGGAAATAACATTGATTAGTTTATAGGCCAATTGAAAAGTTTTTGAGTTGAAATTAAATGAAAAATCTGAGGCGATGGGTACGTAACTATTATCTTTTGTTATTTCGTTTATTATCGAAATTTTTAGGATTTTTCTGACTTAGAACTAGTTTAAGCGTTTTTAAAGATTAAATTTTAAAGTTCCTGGAATACCCCATGCTATGCGGTATGCGGTATTTTACTATGCGGTTGCATCCCTACATCCAAAAATGAAAAATTATAAAGTTTTTCTCACCCAGATTCAGCACAAGCCCATTTCGGCGCGGCGGCAGCAAAACTCATAAAAATCATTACATTGCAGTAGACTATGTGTATGACTGAAAAGAATTTTATTAATTATTGCTTACCTTTCAAACTAAAAAATAAATCCTCCTTACCAATTGTAAATAACACGCGAATCGTTTTTTGGTACAGGCCATAGCCGTTAATTTTTTTCAGCATTTCTTCAAATTCCATAATTTCAACGGTACGTGCCTTAGAGACCTAAGAAGTAGGAAAATGTGAAAATCTGCTTTCCGATCAGGAACGGGCTCAGACGGAGAAAACTGGAATTTATATTTACATTTCTACTAAACTAATACTTTTCACTAATCTCATTAGACGCTCAACTGCGGAAAAAGTTGTATAGTGGTTATAAAAATTGACGTTTACCGAAGAGAATCTTTAAAATTTCAAAATACGTACAGTTAAATCGCCAAAACTCCCTAAGTTGGGCTGAAATACAGCTAAAAGTACTGTTTTGCGGCGATTTTAGCAATTTTTGTGTCGAAATTGCAAAAAAAATTGAAAAAATTTGCTCAAAAATTACTTGCCAGAAAATCGGAGGGGGTCGAGAAAATCGTCTCGGGGGGGGGGGTCTGGCCTAAGTCGGTGGTGGCCAACCCCCAGATACTGTTATTTAAATATATTAATATTAAAATGAAACTATTATTAATAGTGGCATTTTAATAGTATTAAATCTGTATTAATATTAAAATAGAGGTCCTACTATTATATTAAATTAAATTAAAAATACACACAGGGGCTGAATATTAAAATTTATTTTTAATAGTATTTTAATAGCATTTTAATAGTTAAACCATGTTTGACAATCAAGGAGTTACATAATTTTACCTCAGAAAATGATGAAAATTGAAGATTTCCGACTGAAATCGAATGTGTTTTCACTTGGAAATAGTGGAACTTTTCTCACTAATAGGCTTGAATGACAAAAGGACCTGAATCTAGTCAATTACCTATGTAACAGTCTTTCCTTTCAAAAATTTCTCTTTAACTATGCATCAATAGTTTTTCTATGGCTAACTTACGTTCGAATGCAATTTAAAACCAGGTTCAGACAAACTCATTTTAAAAAATGGTTATAAACTTCCACAGAAAAATGCTTCTAAGTTGCATCTCAGATTAAATTTTCAACTAACACTAGCAACTTCAAGAGCAAACGATGTTGTTTTGCCAATTCGCTAAAGTGTGACAAAAACTTTTCAACTGCATTTTGGAGTATACTATTAAAATGCTATTAAAATACTATTAAAATTGTTATTTAATATTATTAATATTAAATCTAAATTAAAATTAACAGGGGACTATTATATTAATATTAAATTAAAATTAAAATCGGCTGGTTCTATTATATTAATATTAAATTAAAATAAAATTTCACTATTAAAATTACAGTACCCCCAGATCCCCTGTTACATGTATGAATGGCTTCCATTCCGTCAAATTTTCGACCGAATTAAAAGATTTTTGGCACGATTATTATTATTATTTGCTAAGAGTTTGTTTTGGCCAAGTCCTAGCCTGATCTGTACATATCGCAAACGGACTTGGGATTCGTAGTCAGTGCCTTAACCTGCATCAGATAGACTTCTACTCTAATTTTAAGTGTGAGCAAACATTTTTCCCGAGACATTTGAGGGGGCAAAACGCCCTGCGACTAGACCTAGTTTGTAGTGAATACTAACTACAAACTACTGTAATAGACTACTAACTACCTGACTTTTGGGAAAAATGAGACTACAAATTAACTCTAACTACAAACTAAATCCGCTGACTACAAATTGACCACTAACTACACATTTTTCGTCCCGAGTTTGTAGTCTGAAATCTTGAAATTTGCACGTTTTTTTACAGTTATTTTATAACAGTTTAAGTGATAATTTTACAAAAATTGCGAAAATTTTCCATTAATCACAGAAATTACAAACATTGCTTGGCATCTTAGTTCACTGATCATCTAATTTAGTTTTGTAGTTGTACTGTAATTATAGGTGCATCTGCATACAGAAAATGAAAAGAGGTCTTCCAATGATTAAGAGCCAATGCACGTAAAAAGGGTAAAATCATGTAAAGTAGCTATGTCAGGGATTTGGACCAAGTGGTGTTTTTTAGTTAGTATAAGAGTAGAAACGACCACATGCGAGATGATTTTTGCATATTCCCCCATACAGCAGAATTATGACATTTTTTGTGAATTTTGCTGAAGAAATAGTTTTTTGGCCATAACTTTTCAAGCAGTGGTCTAAATTGAACCGCGAATACACCAAAAGATGTGTCTTTCTTTGTAGAATCTCCTAATAAAATCTCAACTCCATTGCTTTTTCCGCTTTCGAATTATTCGCGAAAAATCGGTCAAAAAGACCCCAACTTTGAGGTCATTTTTCTCGCTTGGAGGTGCCTACCTAGAGGCGTCATCTGGTGGAGCTAATAGAGCAACACCTGTACTATAAGAATGTAAAAAAAATATCATGGGCATTTTTTATTTGCGCGAAAAAATTGAGCTCAAAGTTTCGAAAAGTGCCAAAATTGAGCATTGGTTTCCTCGCATTTTCGCATTAATCAAAGCCTACATAGCGCTTCTGGGAGCGTCTGAGAGTCTGAAATACAGTCGTTCAGTAAGAATTGAATCCAGTGCGTTGCTATTGTGCAATAAATGCTTCTTTTTTGGAAGAACTGGTCAGACAGATACCTTTCGCTTGACAAGGTGAAGCTTGAATTCTAAGTACAGTACGCTAATCGTTGCTAAACTTCCTAAGCGAATATTTTGACTTATTGCTTTGTGCAAGCCAAGATCCAATCATAGTACGTAATTACCAGTTGTGTTCTGTTAGTGATCGCTATATATATAGTTGACCCTGGCACCCGATCAACGAACGGGTTAGCTCAGTTTCTTTTCAGTGTGGTTTTTGTGTACAACACACTTTTTACTTTGCGGCACGTAGTCGCCATCTAATGGCCCAAACGTCGTGGTGGCCATCGTTGTGCATGTAGTTCTCTGGTTGGGTCGGATGTACTATCGCTCAATTATTAGAGCGATTGACCCTATTTATCCCACAGTCGTCTTTTTTCCCAGATGCCGTGCGTGGACAAAATTGTTTATATACTAGGCACAGGGTTGTGCCTTGCCTTAGCTGCCATCTGTTTGGTACCCGCTACCACAACCACGCCCATAACCGCCCATGACTTGCAGAGCGCCTGCTGAATATTCAGATTTACTTTCTTCGATAAAATTATGATCAGTTAAATCTGAATATTCAGCAGGCGCTCTGCAAGTTATGGGCGTGGTTGTGGAAACGGATACCAAACAGATGGCAGCTAAGGCAAGGCACAACCCTGTGCCTAGTATATAAACAACTTTGTCCACGGCATCTAGGAAAAAGACGACTGTGGGATAAATTGGGTCAATAGCTCTAAATTGAGCCATAATAGGTCCAGTACCCAACCAGAGAACTACATACTCAACGATGGCCACCACGACGTTTGGGCCATTAGGTGGCGACTACGTGCCGCAAAGTAAAAAGTGTGTTGTACACAAAAAGCACACTGAAAAGAGACTGAGCTAACCCATTCGTTGGTCGGGTGCCGGGGTCAACTTTATATAGCGATCACTAACAGAACACAAATGGTAATTACATACTATGCATCTTGACTATATCTTGGCTTGCACAAAGCAATAAGTCAAAATATTCGCTTAGGAAGTTTAGCAACGATTAGCGTACTGTACCGTGTTGAATTCAAGCTTCACCTTGTCAAGCGAAAGGAACCTGTCTGACCAGTTCTTCCAAAAAAGAAGCATTTATTGCACAATAGCAACGCACTGGATTCAATTCTTACTGAACGACTGTATTTCAGCCTCTCAGACGCTCCCAGAAGCGCTATGTATGCTTTGATTAATGCGAAAATGCGAGAAAACCAATGCTCAATTTTGGCACTTTTCGAAACTTTGAGTTCAATTTTTTCGCGCAAATCAAAAATGCCCATGATAATTTTTTCAGATTCTTGTAGTACAGGTGTTGCTCTATTAGGTCCACCAGATGGCGCCTCTAGGTAGGCACCTCCAAGCGAGAAAAATGACCTCAAAGTTGGGGTCTTTTTGACCGATTTTTCGCGAATAATTCGAAAGTGGAAAAAGCAATGGAGTTGAGATTTTACTAGGAGATTCTACAAAGAAAGACACATCTTTTGATGTATTCGCGGTTCAATTTGGACCACTGGTTAAAAAGTTATGGGCAAAAAACGATATTTTGAGCAAAAATCACAAAAATGTCATAATTCTGCTGTATGGGGGAATATGCAAAAACCATCTCGCATGTGGTCGTTTCTACTCTTATACTAACTAAAAAACACCACTTGGTCCAAATCCCTGACATAGCTACTTTACATGTCTTCCAGGCGTTTTACCCTTTTTACGTGCATTGGCTCTTAAGGCTACATATAGATCGTCCACCACCATACATATAGCGGAGGGAGGTCTGCCCATATCCGAAAGAGCCAGACCTTCCAATCAGAGACCCTTGAGCCGATTTTTCCGCCCCCCTCTGATCCTTCTGGCAAGTCATTTTTTGAGCAAGTTTTGCGATTTTTTAGTATTTCAAACACCAAATTTGCAAAAATCGCCTGCAAAATTAAACGGATTTTTAGCTGTATTTGAGCCCAAATTAGCGATTTTTTGCCATTTTTGAGCGTTTTTAGCACCCAATCCCCTCCCGTAAACCGAAGACGTCATATTCGTACAGCCCCCAGGGACTACAAATTGACTACTAACCACTAACTACAAACTGAAAAGCCTGAAAGTTTGGACTACTACCACTAACTACAAACTAAAATTTGGTTAGGAACTAGGTCTACCCGCGACCCCCTTTGATTTTGACCAATTGGCGTGGATTATGTTTGAATAAATATGACCTAACTTTATACTCAAGTTCCAGCCTTTCCGCCCTTCTCTGACTGGAGTTTGTTGAAATGTTGCGACAGATGATCATTTATTATGTGTACTTGTCTAAATTCCTTCCCCCTTCTGTTGTGCTGTTGTGTTGTGTGCGGCTGTTAGTAACCTTTCTTGTGTTGTGTCTCACCAAGTAAACTCTACTAGTCAACGTGCTTCACTGATACACGCAGTTCTACGATCCATACCTTCAATTGGTTATGGGCCCAGAAGATCAGTGAAGTGTCAAAGATCCACTCAGTTGTTCATAGCAAGCAATCGTGCAATCAACTACATTGGATAGAGACACGTGTGCAAAGATGTGTGAAGATCGCGCCAACATACCAGTTCTGAACGAGTCTAATTGGGTACATTGGAAGAAAGTTATTCAGGGCGTGATGATGGCTATATGGAGAGTGGTCAATGGTTCAGACACAGCGCCGACAGCTGGAGCAGATGCAGAAGTCTATGGATTCCAACAGAAGCAGTATCATGCTATCGGGATCATGCTGCCTGCAATTTCTGCTACGCTCACTCATCTTGTTCCTTCTGATCCAGTTGATCCTCACGTCATTTGGGCAGCGCTTTTGGACCATTTCGAGTCAAAGAATCAGTACAACATCTTGTCAATGGAAACGAAGTTGGCTCAAATGTTCATGTCTCCTAAAGATGACCCAAGTCCATGGTTCAAAAAGCGAATTGAGCTGTATGAGGCACTAAAGCAAGTAGGAGAAGAAGTGGCTGTCAAGAAACAAGTCAGCGCCACTCTTGCTCTACTACCAAGCTACTACGAATCGATAAAGGTGTCTCTCACTGTTCAGCTGAGCACACAGGATCTCTCAATGAACCAATTGTGCGACTACATTGTCAGTTTCTGGAAAGACAAGCAACCCAGTTCAAGCCGTGAAAAACAAAGTGAAGCCGTGTTCACTGCCAGAGGCGGAAGGCCATACAGAGGCAGAGGAAGAGGAAACCAAGGTGCATACACAAGAGGAGTCAACCATAATCACAACAGTCATGTTAGAGGACGCAGCAGTTACTCAAGTAGAGGTCAGCACAATGTTCAAGCCAACAGAGGCATCAAGTGCTATGGATGCAATGGCTATGGACACATGCAACGTGAGTGCCCAACTGCTCAAAGGGAGGCTCACAGTCAGAAGGAGTGCAACAGTGCAAGTGCTTCATTCGCTCATACACACTTATCTGCTGAAGAGTTAGTGGCCTCTCATGGTGTCAAGTCTGATCGTGTTGTGATTGATTCTGGCGCCTCAAGTCATATGACAAACAGAAGAGATGTGCTCACCGATTATGTTGATCTGTCTCCACACCAACCTATCTACTTGGGAGATGGTCGAATTGTGAAGGCCATTGGTGTTGGAAAGATGCAAGTGGAGCTGCACTACCCAGATGGTTCGTTCCTACAGCACGCCTGTCTATGCAATTGTTTGTTGGTACCAGATTTGAACTGCTCTCTCTTCTCAGTACATTCAACAGCAGCGTCAAAACAAAGACTGGTGACCTTCGATGACAACAGTGCTTGGGTTGAGTCATTCGATGGAAAAGTAGTTGCAACAGGAACGCTCCACAACAATAGTTATCTTCTGAATTGCAAGCTGCGCTCCAATGGTCAACGTCAACCAAAACCTGTCTGTCTCATGAACTCAGTTAACTCGCCCACAGAAGGAGATACTGCTGGCACCAAAGAAGCAACTACTACAAGCAACATCGAAACTAAAGTGCAAGTGCCTAGCAAAGCAGTTCCGATTAGTGTTTGGCATCAACGGTTTGGTCATTTGGGTGAGAAGAACATGCAAAAGCTGATCAATGGTAACCTGGTTGATGGACTGAACGTCTCCTCTAAGAAGTTTCCGTTCTGCGAACCTTGCGTTGAAGGGAAAGCTCATCAGCTACCGTATCCAAAGAAGTCTGAATCTCGAGCAAAGGAGCAACTTGAACTAGTTCATTCAGATGTGTGCGGTCCAATCACTCCCAGTGTTGCCAGGTGTAGTATAATAATACTACCTGTAGTATAATTGACCTTCAAAAAGTATCGAAAAGTCGGCTGTAGTATGTAGTATAAAAATGTAGTATAATTTTAGATTTTGTAGTATAAAATGTAGTATAATTCAACATTTCCATTTCAGATGCTATCTTTTCCTTACTTTTGAGAAAACTCGCAGATATTTTTCTGTTTGAGAACAGGTTTTGTCTTCTATCACATCAAATTGGCATAGCCATTCACCATTTATGGGAAAAAGTCAAATAATTCGGTGATTGTATCCATTTTTGGACAAACAATCAGCTTCTTCAAACCGTTTCGATTGATTTTCAACATAAAAACTGTTTGTTTGACAGGATATTAGGCACTTTTCACAACAAAAAAATGTATGACTTCAATGGTTACAAAAGGAAAAATACAACTTGATGCCCTATTCTTATAGAAATAGTATAATTGGATGTCATACAAATAAAATCGCGCTAAACTTAGGCTTACGGACTGTGAAATTGAAATAGTCTATCCATACATTTAAGGGGCCGTTCATAAACGACGTCGTTCCAAAATCCCGATTTTTCGGACCCCCCCTCCCCCCAAAATCGCCTTGCGTCGTTTCTTGGGAACCCCCCCCCCCCTATGGCGACGTCGTTTTCGGTTTACCCCCCCCCCCCGATAAAAGGGCAGTACATACAGTACTGTCACGTTTTTTTGTTACCATACTGCGCAATCAATAGAATAAATCCCTACAACCACTCTGGAAAGCTTTTCTGTATGGAGAAACGCTTGACAGAATGTGCATAAATCGAAAATAATGTAATTGAAGTACCCTAAAATTCATAAAAAAGCGACGTCGTTTTTTGCTAACCCCCTCCCCCTCCTGGTGCGTCGTCTATCGTCGCATTTCAGCCGACCCCCCCTCCCCCCCTCT
This sequence comes from Sabatieria punctata, assembly GCA_030248155.1. Taxonomy (NCBI): domain Eukaryota; kingdom Metazoa; phylum Nematoda; class Chromadorea; order Araeolaimida; family Comesomatidae; genus Sabatieria; species Sabatieria punctata. The sequence continues at coordinate 56,765 of JASANB010004767.1, forward strand.
GGAACGACGTCGTTTATGAACGGCCCCTAACAGGTCATCCGCCGAAGAGGGAGGGGGTTTGGGTTGTCAGGCGATTTTGGCAATTTTTGTGTCTGAAAATTTGCTAAAAAAATACTTGTCTGGAAAATCGGAGGGGTGGGAGTCACAAAAATCGTCTCAGGGGAACCCAATCGGGGGGGTCTGGCCTAAGCCCCCCAGACCCCCTGTTGAGTCTATCATCGTTTGATGTTTTAATAAGTCGAAATCGTAACCATTTTGCTCTATGTTTGAATATGTTAGATTCTGGCATTGCAACAGTACTTCTGTTGCGTCATTATACCGAACTATACGTACTTCCATCCACATTCCTCATAATTCTGAAGTCATTTTGAAAAAAACACTGTTTTAGGGCAATCTCTGAGGGGAATGGGAAGGGTAAGCCATACGCAAACTGGCAAAACGCACAAAGTTTCGATGGTTTCCAAGAGTCAATAAATCTTTTAACTTGTGTAAAAAGTCTGTGAGTGTGATTTGAAACTCATCTCCCAGCTTCAAACCTTCGATCTGACAGTTTTACAGCGTAGTATGAAAACGTACATAGCATATTTTCGAAATTTGTAGTATAAAGTAGTATAATTTTGAGCTGGTGGTAGTATCCTGCAGTGGCTAGCACCTGGCAACACTGAT
>JASANB010004769.1:0-16357 GCA_030248155.1 Sabatieria punctata
TGTGCCATCCAACACTAAGGCGGTCCAGCGATTTCTGGGTATGCTCAACTACCAGTCAGAGTATATTCTGGAGCTGCACCAACCGGCAGAGCCACTGAGAGCACTCACAAGAAAAGCGCCAAGCAAGGCAGGGAAGGCAAGCAAGCAGTTTGTCAAATTCACCTGGGGCGAGAAACATCAAGAAGCTTTCAACAAGCTGAAAGATGCTGCCTCCAAGGATCTGCAACACTGTTTGACCCAAACAGGCAAACCATCTTGACCACCGATGCAAGTGACTGTGGGATTGGTGCTACCCTCAGCCAGATCCAGCCTGATGGGACTGAGCGACCAATTGCCTATGGAAGTCACACACTGGATGATCGCCAGCGCAACTACTCAGCCAGTGAGTGAGAAGCCCTCACAGCCATGTAATTTGCTGAGTATTGGGAGAAGTTCTTGCTGGGCCGCCACTTCATTCTCAAGACTGACCACCAAGCGCTTACCTCCTTGCTGAAGCAGTACGGCAGCGGCAGGAAGAGTGGGAAGTTTGAACCTTGGTTTGAACGCCTAAGTGTGTTCAACTACACTGTACAGCACACACCAGGCAAATCCAACATTGTAGCAGATGCCCTCAGCCGCATCCCAGAGTCAAAACGAGCAAAGACTGCAACCACCAGTGTGCTAGATCCATTTGTCAAGGCACTACATGCTGTGACAAAGCAAATCAAGGGACCAATGTGGTTAAGCCTCCAGAAGCTCACAGCCAAGGATCCCATGCTGCAGCAGCAGGTTACCAAACATCTCAAAGCAGCACCCCAAGGATGGGTTGCCAGCAGTGCTCAATCCCTAAGTCGGTGTGGAACCAACTGACTCTAGAGGATGGATGCGTGTCAAGAGAAGGCCGGGTTGTCGCGCCTCAGCAGTTGTAGCAAACGATCCTCAAACTTGCACACAAGGGCCACCCTGGCATCGACCGCATGAAACGCCTGCTTCGCACCTGCTACTGGTGGCCTGGGACACACAGGCTACTCACGGTGTCAAGTCATGCCAGCCATGCGAACAGAGCTCAGAATCCACCCCCAAGGTACTGTGGAATACATATATGTATATGTATATGTAAAAAATACATATTATGTATTATTTTTGGAATACATATATGTATATGTATATGTTTATGTATTCCTCAGAGAATATGTTTATGTATATGTATTCTGAGGCCACTATGTATTTAAAATACATATTTGAAAATACATATTGAATTTCTGATGAAATGCTGCATTTTCAAGTCTCAGCCTGCCATCCATAGCATGAAATTACATTTTCTTAGGATGCCAATGTCTGAATTTGCTCCAGTGGTAGAAAAACCACAGATTTGGTGTTTTAATTGAGTAATACCATCATCTTGTAAAGTGGTGCGAGGTGACCAAAAAGGAGTTCTAATGAGGGAACATTTAGATTTTCAAATTCAATGGATAAATGGCAGGAGAAAAATGCTCTTTTCTTTTGCTAGTTGATCTACACGAAATTATTCGCCACTGCGGTTTCAAAAACAAAGTTCATTGCACAGGTCTCCCATACAGAAAATGACTGACTGTATGTGGAGGATTTTTAACAGAACTTAAATGTGGAAATTATTGCTAATTTGACTGACGTACTGAATCAATTTCATGCTAATCAGGTCCAAGCGTAGACCCTTTCTAATTTCAGTCACAAACAACTCTTTTAGCAGCATTTTTCAACTTAAAACCTGGCTTTGAAAAAACATGTATAATATGTATTTTATGTACATATTTTTTGAAAAAATACATATACATATTATGTATATGTATTCATCATTGGAAAACATATACATATATGTATATGTATATGTTATGTATTCCACAAATTCAATATTTTGCCAACAGTACCCCAAGGTCAAGCAGCCTGTCCAGGAGCGACCACGACCCACCAAACCCTGGTCAGAGCTTGCAATCGACATTATTGGCCGCTTTTCTAATGCGCCAGAACGACGAGGATACTGTGTAGTCTTGGTCGACTACATGTAAAGTTTTCCTGAAGTGCTGTGGACACAGGCCACCATCAGCACCACCATCATCAATTGGCTGAAGGAGCTGTTTGTAAAGTATGGACACCTCCTCAGTGACAATGGTCCTCAGTTTGTGAGCCATGAGTTCATCAACTTTTTGACCAACAGAGGCATCAAACACCTGCACATCACTCCATACAGTCCAGAACGCAATGGGCTAGTGAAACGGTTTAATGGGGCGTTGAAGGGTGTTGTGGAAACACTCCCACCCAACCCCAGCCAACATGTGTGGGATGCAGCGATGCTTGACTTCTTAGCCAACTACCGCGCAACTCTTGGCAATAGCAGCCAGAGTCCTGCTGAACTCGTGTACAGAACTTTTGATCTGTTGCTGTGTGCTCTTAGTTTTCCTTTGGTACCTGCCGGCAACATCACCCTCTCATTCGAGGGTGGTGTCAGGGTGGTGTCGTATGAATGTGTATGTAACACATTTGAGTACTCGTTTTACAAGTACGTAGGTGTGATTGATATTACCATAGAATGATGTATTTACGGAGCTGTAGCCTCTCTGCTGCATTACACCTTAACTGGCAGGCCAGCGTCTATTCAACCAGCGCGCTAGGTCATTCTGCGTGTCTGTTCTTTTTGCCTTTCTTTATTGTTGAGATAAAAGACGGCCGTCTAACTACTGCTCGCTTGGCTCGGCAACAGCAACCAACTAGTGTGCAACCAGTACAACTTACACTATGCGCCTATACCACTCCAGGCCGACGTGTCACTGTGGAGTGGCATAACTTAGACATAAATTGAAGCGTTGAGACGAAGAAATGCCTCAGTCCACTTTTTGAGAAAATTGAGTTCTACTCGGCAGCACATTCCCCTTACTATAGACATGTTCAATACAAATTATTTCATCTGAAAACATTCTATGTCATACGTTGCAACAACGCAATTTTTTAACAGTGCTCCAAATTCAGTTGAAGAAAAGCCTAAGCCCAAGTCAAGAGCCTCAATATTCACACACAAAATTAAAACATTGACCTAGACAGCTGAAAGTTGATACGCTAAAACGTAGTATACCACAGTTCTCAAACCCCTGAAAAGGAATCCCAGATTTGATGCTTCAGTTCGAAGATACAGTGATCGGGCTGCTTAACTATCGGATCAAAATTTCGAATTTGATGTTCTGGCTTAGTAATCAGAATTAGACTTAAAAATCAGGGGTATAAGAGTACTTTTTGACTACTTTAAGAAGCACAGGTCGAATTGCGTTTTTGAAGAAAAAATATTTTCGACCCCTTTTCGGCCGTAATATCTTATCTGTAACCCCTAAAATCTATGCTCTATATTTCAGATTATTGTAGCGCTACCCTTAACCTACAGAATGGTGGCAAGAACGTCAGCGTACGCCTACAGATTCTGGAGTAAATTAGCTAACGGCTGAAAATCACAAAAATTTGTATCATTGACTAAGGGTGATAAAATTTTGAAATCAAATTTCTCATTCAATAATCTATGTTTACACTTAAAAATAGGGGGCCTTAGAGTACTGATAGACTAGTTTAAAGAAACTTTGATCTAATACCGCTTTTGAAGGCTAAATTGGGCCTTGGGCCACCTTTTGGCTCCTTATTCTGGAATCTCTCAACGAAGGTTTTACATTTCTGATTATTGTAGGTATATTTTTAAGCTCCAGATTGATGGCAAGATTGCTAGTCCACTAACCGGAGTTCTGGAAGCCAATCAAGCCTAGTAGTTATACTGCTCTCTTTCTCTTATTGATTTTTTTTAAACTTGTGAATATGGACTTAGGCTGTTTTATATGGTTTAGACCTTAAAACAGCCTAAGTCCACTGTCAGTAATTCTTAAAAATATCCAAATCAGGAAACATGTGGTGGCCCAAACTCAGGTGCGGAGTAGCACTGGTACGGGCCTCTTTTGGCATAATACACTTTAGGGCATAGCGTTTTGCACAATTTATTTCAGGCTGGCCGAAAACTTTGAACGCGTTTTTCTCGTTTCATCTACATGTATTTATGGACTGAGGCATTTCTTCGCCTGAACGCTTCAATTAGTTCTGGCAATTTAGGCAGAAGCACAACCAGACCGCTTTAAACTACTAAAACTGCTAAACTCTGTTATTTTTATGGTAGGAACACCTTTCAAATGTGTTTTATGGCTAATTTCTCAAAATTCATTTATGACACCCCAAACTTAGTTTTTCTCTATAGTGAAAGCAGATGCAGTGACATTTTTTACATATACTTTCTTGTTGTCTAACGAATAACTACTTGTATTGTGTTGTCAATAAACTCTGTTGTGTTCCTTGGCTACATAGCGACATTCACTGCGTAAACCGCTAACAAGGATTAGAAGTCCAAAGTCAAGGAACCGATTCGTCAGTCATGGACAGCAAGCTACCGCCGTATGAGAACCTGAAAGGTGACGGATCCAACTGGGCAATGTGGCGGACTTTCATGAAAGACTTTTTCCTCGCTACGAAGTTGTGGCCGATCGTCTCTGGAGAAAAACTTCGCCCTGCTGCCGTCGGAGAGGATCAACAGACATGGGACGTTGATGCTGCCAAAGTCCGAAACGTGCTGAACTGCAAAATTGACTCTTCACTGTTTCACGTCTGGCACAGCATCACAATCGGAGAAAATCCTCATCTGATGTGGACCGCCTTGACTACGTACTTTGACTGTCCAACTGTTGCGAACAAGATTGAGCTGCTCACTCAGTTCGTGAATTTGAAACAGGGACAAGGTCAGTCAATCGATGACTGGTTCAGCTCTGTTGCTGAACTTGTCGGACGCTTAGCAGACTGCGATCACCGAATCGATGACACTCTACGCTTGGCAATCACCATGAACGGACTGTTGCCGGAGTTTGCCATGACCGCGCAGATATATCGAGCCAAGGAGGATCTGTCAGTTGCCATGCTACACGAAGCGCTGCGTTCAGCTGAAGTTAAACTGCAACACGCGGAGACTGAGACTGTAATGTTGACGCGCCGCCTTGGTCAGTCTTCTGTTCGTAGCAATACCAGTCGTTTTCCCTGTTTCAACTGCAACGAAGTGGGACATTACTGGAATGAGTGTCCAAAGCCAAAAGACAAATCAAAAGCCCCTTCGAAGATGTTTGCAAAGAAAAAGAAGTCAAGGTTAAAAGAGTCCGCTAAAGCAGCCAAAGCCGCCAACAGCTCATCCAATGATGAAGGAGAAGGAGGTCATTTTCTGTATGCTGCTGACCGCGTCCTTGCCACTACCGACATGAAACAGAAGTTTGTGCTTGACTCTGGAGCAACGAAACATGTTGTGCGTGACAGGGAGCTATTCAGTGAGTACGTTGAATTTCTGAAACCGCATCCTGTAACACTCGCTGATAGCAAAACGCAAACCGCAGCAATCGGAATGGGGAGTGTAGGTGTGATTATGGTATGCAATGACAAACGCACTCGTGTCACTCTACGTAACACACTACACATACCCACTGCAACGACAAATCTGATCTCAAGTGTGAAGTGGTGTGGTGCAAGTGAAATCCTACTCTGGCTCGAAGTACTATGTCACGTTCACTGACGACTACTCTCGTTTCTCCTGTACCTTGAGGCACAAGTCTGAAGTTTTCGACAAATTCAAGGAATGGTACAGCCTGGTTGTGCGACAATTCGACGCCAATCTAAAGAAATTTCGCAGTGACAATGGTGGAGAATACACATCCGCTGAATTCGAACGTTTTGTGAAGAAAGCAGGCATCGAGCACCAGGTCACACCACCGTACACACCGCAGTGTAATGGCATAGCCGAACGGCTCAACCGAACGCTTGGAAATATGGTCACGTCGATGCGTTACCTAGCCAACAAGCCGCCACCCTACTGGTCTGAAGCCATTCATGCTGCAGTACATATCAAGAACAGACTTCCAACAAAGTATGGAGATGGAACTAAGACGCCATATGAGCGACTAACTGGCAAGGTCCCAAGTGTCAGTCACCTACGTGTGTGGGGTTGTGACGCGTATGCTCTAAAAGCTCCTATGGACCAGCAGAAGTTCTCTCCGAAGGCGACTAAGTATGTCTTTGTTGGATATGGCATTGATTCTCCTGGATACCGTCTGTATGACCCGGACAAAAAGAAAGTCAAAACACTGAAGGACGTTGTCTTTGCCGAAGATCACTTCACTCTGCACCGTGAACGTGTATCGGAGGGTGATGACGTCATCGTTGGCATTCCTGCGGAAGAACATCAAATACAACCACCACCTCCAGTTGAAGAAGAAGCGACGCAGCCGCCGCAGGAAGTTCCTAGAGAAGTAAAGACCGAATATGCGCTGCGCCCTAAAGCCGTTTTGAAAAAGCCCAAACGTATTGATGATGGCTGTGGAACCTTGAGCGATGCTCTGTGCTTTTCATCAACCGACAAAATTACTCACATTTCACTGTATCAGGGGGAGGAATGAAAGCAGATGCAGTGACATTTTTACATATACCTTCTTGTTGTTGTGTAACAAACTACTTGTATTGTGTTGTCAATAAACTCTGTTGTGTTCCTTGGCTACATAGCGACATTCACTGCGTAAACCGCTAACATATAGCACCCCAAACTGTAACTCGTAGCCACTCTTTACAACTATCTGTTCAACGAGCACGGTCTAACACAAGACATTTTTCCTTTGCTTGTAGAGTTGTCCCGATATGGAACAGTTTACCTGATAATGTGGTCCATTCCCGATCCGTTAAAATCTTTAAAGAGGCAGTCAATCGCTTAGATCTTTCGTGTTTTACTAATAGATAGGCTTGGGTTATAGCTATTACATGGCTAACTCAATGCCTTTTCCTTGACTCACATCGCACTTATCGTTACTTTGTACTTCCATTATGCTATATGTGTATGTCTGGGAATAAACTTTACTTACACAAAAATGACATCATCATTAACCGAACCGAACGAGGGGAGGGCCCTGTTGTCATTATTTGGCAAACCCCCTCCATACAGGGATTTTATGGTCTGATCCGATCCGATGTGCGGGGGGGCCCTACGGCCTGCGATCAGACTCGAGGTCCATTCCGCTACCCCCGTGATTCGTCATCTCGGACGTTTCCCTTCTATCACTGCCAGCCAATCTAGCCATGCCATGCCTGCCAGGTACTAAGAAAGTCCCTGGTGCGTTGACGTCATGGTGATGTCGGCTCCCAACGTCCGCTAGGTCTGCCCCTGGTGTGAGAGAGGCCCCCCGGCCTAGTCGGTTTCCGTGGACAACTCCTGACGTCATTGATCTTCCTCCAATGTGGCATGCTATTGGAGCGGCTTCGGTGCAATGGCAGATCCAGTCGGTTCCCAATTTTACCTACTCGCTGTAACCAACTTTCGGTGGCCTGGGTGGAGCGTTGTGCCGACGACCAGCTCTTTGCAGCAAGAAACTTGCCGCGCCGAGAGGATGAACCACTACAACCGCTAGGGATGCAGTGACCGCCGTGACTCAGAGGCAGCGAGCTACCCACTGAGCCAACGACGCGGCCACGTAAAGCTTTTCCTCACTAATTACGTATTTTTATGGTTGATAGCTTAAAATAATATAGCAAACATAGAATTAAACGAAAATAGCCTCCAAAACAAGGTCACTCGCAGATACTGTATAAAGGCCGAATCTATTACATGTATGCGCAACCGATTGTACACATTTTTGCACAGCTCCTAAGACAAGAGAACGAAACGAAAGATTGCCAGCCTTGATTTTAAATTCTAACAAAGAAGAATTTCTTCATACCCATTTCGTAGTCCATTGAGTAGTTATCGTAAACCTGTGGAGCGGTGTAAGTTGAGGTAAATTGGCAAGGAGGTTTCCACTGGTTCCAAACCGAGCTGGCGGTGCGGACAGCCTCACTTGCCGGCATTGTTCGTGGATCTGAAGATAATAAACGGTTGCTACTTTGCGCGGTCAGGGCAAAACGGCCGTTTCGCTTTGGGGACTAAAGTCTGTCACAAAATCTTTGGCGCTGAGTATATCAGGCAGCGCCCTGCGTTAACGCGCAGTGCAAACCACATACCTGGATAGAAGGATCTGTTCCTCTCATCATTTTAGGCGGAATGCCAGTTTTTGTTCCGATGCCAGATTCGGATTACCCAACCTTCAGGCATCTAAAAATACCGTTACTGATGGGTCTACCTACAATCAATGGTTCCAAAGTTTTCGGTCTCCCATAGTTAAGCCCAAAGATTTATTCAAAAAGGTACACATTGTGGTGTTTCTACCATGCAATCACTTAGGGCTTCATGGTAATATAAATTGTGACAGAATCCAGCTGTCACCACCATTTTGCTCTACACTATGACCTTTGCTTGAACTTTATCCTAAAATAATTTGAGATTGGGTCTCAGCAAATGCTTTTATAGAGGTGGTCAATTTGAAATTGAATTAATGGCAAAAGTCGGGGCTGCAGAGCAAAAGGAAGGTTACAGCTGGATTCACCGTGACAGAATCTATATTAAAAATGAAGCCCTCAATGGTACAAGAATGGTACAGATGTTCACGAGCCAGAAAAAAATGGGCTCGGCTCGGCTCGGCTCTCGGCTCTCGGCTCACGGCTCTAGAAAGCTGTTTTGCGCTCAAACTACGCATTGAATATGAGTTACAGCAGGGCTGCTTGTTTTCCGAAAAAAAAATCAAGCCGGTTTTTTCCGGGGTTTTTTTTCAGTTCTTTTCCGGTTTTTTTCCAAAAGTTATTTTCCGAGATAACAGAAAAAAATTTTTAACAATCGCTTTTTATTGCAGAATTCAACGAAATAGCGTTAGTCTTATTACAAAATGCACTAATTTCATCTTTTAGAGTAGTAATTTGATTTTAAAACAACAAAAATACAATAATAAAAGTTGCCTGAAAATGGTACCAGTATTTTTTGTCAAAAACAGCTAAGTTATGCCATGGAAATGTTTGTGGGGCTTCTATTAACGTAAATTCAAAGCATTTGAAGCGAATTTAACCAGTTATTCTGCCTATTTCCTTTAAAAACTTGCTTGAGTTTTTCCGCATTTTAGTTTTTTCCGAGCCGCTCGGAAAAAAACCGGTTTTTTTTTTCGAAAAAAAAAACGAAAAAAAACCGAGAAAAAACCGACCCAACAGCCCTGAGTTACAGCGATAAAATACAGATTGAAATGCGATTTTTTACTAAAAAATAGTCCAGAGAACTCTAATTTCGATTCTAAAGCAGGCGCAAAACCCTGTTTTAGTTACAAGATTACTAAAAAACCCTATTTAGTGATTTGAATGCAGTTATTAAACCCTGATTAGGGTTTCTAATACTGTTGCTAAGTAAATTTATTTTAAATATAATTAAATTATAATTTACTTACCATATGCCCAGAGAAATATAATTAAATTAAAATTTACTTACCACATCTGAGAGAAATTTAATTTAATTATAATTTACTTACCACATTTAATTAAATTAAGTATATTAAGTATATTTAAAATAGGCCTGATTTTGGCGGCTAACATCTGCAGCTTTGCTTCCAACTAAAGCATGGATGCCATAACAGTTATCTAGAATGAAAACAAAACGAGGGTATCACAGGTTAAGTTAACAACAGACATAGACAAAGGGGCTGAGGGGTTTACCGGCGCAGGCTCTAACCTACCGCTCCTCAGGTTACTGTACCCCTTTTGGATTTTTTTGGAAGAATGTTATGATAAAAGTATGCTTAGGTTAGGTGTGAATGAGCTCAGACTAGCTTATTTCTACCATAAAGGAAAAAGCCAAAAAACCTTAATTCTAGCGAAAAATCGGACTTGCTGGCTTACCATCTCCTCACCTCATAAGCAGCCGCTACCACCTCCAGCCTGCCCCTCAGACTTTGAAAATTTATCACCCCTAGCCGAAATGATAGCCGGTGTCTGTCAATTGTAATAATGACAGTTCGTCAGAATTTTAATAAGAAAGCCCCAATCTTAAGTGGCTTTCCAGACAGTTTCTGCTTCCATCCACAACAGACAAAGACAATGCTTGTGAGACTAAACATATGCTATCGCATAGCAAAAATGGCTGAAAAGTACCTTATAGGCACTCTTAGCTCGGTGGATAAATTGGAGTAGTTTGTTTTGTGGGAGATTAAGTGAAACAAGCGCAAAGACAAAAGGCGGTGGGCGGGTGGGCGGAAAATTGTACAGTAAGTATGCCTTGCCATTGAAAGGTATAGATACTGAAAAGCAGGTGCTCACGCAGCACTTGCATAATGCTAAAAGGTTCAGCAATAGCTAGGCTTCTGTAAGTAAATTAAGTATATTTTAAGTAAATTAAGTAAATTATTTTTGGTAAGTATAATTTACAAATTATAATTATAATTAACTTTCCCTGTTCTCGTAGAAATTTAATTTAATTATAATTTACTTACCAAATAATTTACTTGTATTAGTAAATTTCTAAACAATTTAATTAAAATTATAATTATAATTTACTTAGCAACGGTAGTTTCTAATCAAGCTAAAAACCCTCTCTAGGCTTTATAACCAGTGCTAAACCCTGTTTAGGGTTTCAAAGTAACCTGAAAACCATAATCAGGGCTTCTAAAGTAACCTGAAAAATACAAGTTTCTTGCGATGTCTTTATGTTTGGTCTAAGACTTTGGAATTTCCGTTTTTGTGTACATCTGTATGTGCGCCGGTGCGGCGTCAGGAACTGACAGCCGATTCATCACTCTGGGCATAGTTCCGCCCTTCGGCTTTATCTGGGCGCCTCTCTCACGGCCTATTCACTTTCGGCTTTTTGCTCACCTCTGGGCGGCTTAGTCACCTCCTGTCTGCTTATTCCTCTTCGTTTCCTGTCCTACTGTAATGCCCACCCACCCACCCATGCCATTATCCGTGTTGTATGCCTTTCCGTTCGCCTATCAGTTTTTTGTTTTTCGTTTACTGAATTTTCTTTTTCTGTGGTATTTCAACAACAGTGACGCGATAAGTCCCCCGAAGGGAGCGTGCGTCAGAGTGCTACCAGCGCGATAAGTCCCATGTGGGGAGCGTGCGCATCTGGTGTGTGTACTGACGGCAGGCGCGATAGGTCCCTGGCCGGGAGCGTGCGCCTTGGTCTGTTTCTTCGGTTATGTGGATTGATATGTGGAGTGGTTTTGTGTTCTATCCGTGGTTGGGCCTCTGAGTGGGTCTCGGCAACAATGATCTTATTGCATTAATCGGTTCGCTGGGCTCTGTTCTCTTTTCAGATCCATTCTGGCATAGTGTGTATGATGCTTCTCAACGTGTACCTGTTACACTCCATCGTCTCTTTACTTAAATTCACTCCTCGCGTGCTCCTTCCACGAGTCAGCTGTACCTTCAGTGTCTTCAACGGTGGCGTTACTGGGCCGGTTCTCATTGCTTTCCCGTTTTTCCGGCTTGGCCTAGCCACTTGGCAGTGTATTTTTCTCACTTATCCGCTACTGTTTCTGCCTCCACCCTGTCAGTGACTCATGCTGCGCTTCAGTGGTTTCATCGATTGGTTAACGTGAATCCCAACTCCTTGTGCCATCCTCTGGTAATGGCTGTGTGTGACGCTCACCGCCGTCGTACTACTCATTCGCACCGCCGACCTCCAGTCCCTCAAGGTGTGGTGCAACACCTCTGCCATTCCTTAACGCGGCCGCAAGCGTCTTTGGCTCATCTATGTCTGGCTCGTCTCGTCTGATTTGTTTTGAGTTTTATGGGTTTTTTCTTATTCAGGAACTACTGCACCTTCGCTGCCACGATGTTACCTTTTCCCCTTCTATGCTTTCCATTTTCTTACAGACGTCGAAGACTGACATCTTTCATGATGGCGCTACTGTTCTTCTGGCGGCCAAAGAGCATTTTTTTGTCCAGTTCAGCTCTTTGTGCGATACCGGACTGCTCTGCAAGCGCAGCGCTTATTTCAAGGCGATCAACCACTGTTCCCTACTCTTCGAGGTTCTAATACCTGGCTGACTTATTCTAATGTCCGAGACCATTTGCGGACCGCCCTCGCCAATATTGGATTGTCCCCTGTTGCCTACACTTGGCCCTCGTCTCGTGCAGGTGGTGCCTCTCAAGCGGTTAACCAAGGTGTTGATCCTCTCCTAGTCCGCCGCCATGGCCGGTGGCGTTCTACTGAGGCGTTTGACCGTTATCTCCTACCTGATTCTCGCTCCAGGCTACGAGTTACTGCACACATGTAACTATTCAGTTTGTTCGGTCGTTATGGTGAGCTATTAGTCCTAGTGATGCGGCTTTGCTTTCCTTTTCAGCCACTTCACTTGGGGTGGTGAAGTGCAGAGGGCTTTTTCCCCATATTTTTCTTCCAATTTATCCTTTTCCACCTTTTCCTTATTACCTTCACCCTGGGGTTTTTTCTGCCCTCTGATCGCTAAGGCCGCTTGGTATTTTTCGTGCCGCCCGGTCATTTGCTAAGTACAGTATGTATCTTGTGCAATTCTCTTGTGCAATTCATGCTTACTCCAGTAAACCGTGCAATTATGTGCAATTCATGCCTTGTGCAATTCATACTTCTTGTGCAATTCATGCTTACTCCAGTAAACCTTCTTGTGCAATTCATGCTTACTCCAGTAAACCTTAAAAAAGAAACTTTAGTTATTCCCGTATAAAACCAAGGGAATAACCCTGTTTATTTTTGAAAGTAACCTGTAAACCTTGTTTAGGGTTTCAAACTAAAGTCTGTTCAAAAATTGTTGGCGATGGGCTGTTTTTGATTTTTTTCTCAAAAATTCTCCTCTAGACCCCCTTATATTTTATATGAACTTGTAGCCAACGATCAGCGCTACATTATGGAACTATTCATTTTTGTCCTAATTTGCATATTAACTATGAAAATGGCCAAAAACTAAAATTTGTGCGAGTTGACCCCCTCCAAACGTGCTTGAAATTTGACGCTGATACCAGATTCGGATTCCTCAGAGTCTTGCGGTCTCGAATCATACCACTTTCATGGGTCTACGACGATTTTGAAGCAAGTTACGAGCGATTTCCCGAGGGGTACTCGCTCAAAAATCGACCAAAATTTTTGCCCTCCCATAGTAAAACCTACTTAGTGGTGCAAAACGACCTTTTTTACCCGACAGATTGCCAGAAACCACTTTTTCTAGTCAATTCGGACCCGAGGAATTCAGTGGTGCCGTCCGTTTCGGCATCCAACTCTTGTGGAGGGTGCTAGAGCCCCCTAAAGCTCTAAACGGCCCAGTTCTGGTGCTTCAAATAGCCATTCAATAGAAGTGCAATATAGCTTCTAGGGGTATCTTTTTGCGCCAAATCCACAGAAGACAACCTCGAAAAGCCATTTCTCACTCGGGGTTGGGGGCTCCAGTATGAATCGAGAAATTAGACTTTGAAATTTTGGTCCGATAGTTAAGCGGACCGATTTTCGGAAGGCTATATCTCAGGACAGGAGCGTCAGATCCACTAATCCTTTGCAGCAGAAAGATAACTTTTAATTTTATGTTTGCTATATTATTTTAAGCTATCAACCATAAAAATACATAATTAGTGAGGAAAAGCTTTACATATTGATTTTATGGTGTTACTTTTCTATGTTTCAGAGCTGCCCGCCAAATTTAAAGCTCGCGAGCCAAGTTCGAGCGAGCTTGGAGGTACGCAAAAATGAGCTGAATCGAGCTGACCTAAACAGAACTCACAATCGAGCCGAGCCGAGCCGCGATTTTTAGGCTCATGAACATCTGTATTGGATGGTTAAAACCACTGTGTGCCTTTTTGCACAAACTTTTGGTCTTAACTATGGGAGACCGCCATTTTGACTGCTTTTCGGTTTGGAAAATGGACTGTAACTTTGGAAAAGTTGATCTTATAATACCCATCAATGGTAGCATACATGTAACAGGGGGGTCTGGGGGGTTTGCCCCCCCCCCCACCCGACTTAGGCAAGACCCCCCAGATGGGGACCCCCCCCCCGACGATTTCACCGCCCCCCCCCCCCTCCGATTTTTCTGGCAAGTAAATTTTCAAGCAAATTTTTGCAATTTTCTACAATTTCACACACAAAAACTGCCAAAATCGCCTGCAAAATAGCACTTTTTAGCTGTATTTCAGCCCAAATTAGCGATTTTTGGCAATTTTTAGCCAAAAAATAGCGATCTTTTTCGATTTTTGAACGTTTTTTAGTGCCCACCCCCTCCCCCAAAATTTTGGCTCAGACCCCCGGGCCGGCGCCAGACCCCCCCCCCCGCAACCCCCTCCCCCCATCGGCGGATGACCTGTTACATGTATGAATGGTAGTATTTTTATATCTCTCAAGGTGGGGGAAATCGAATCTGCTAGTGTATCTGCACAAAAATTAGCACTTTGCAAAGCAAAGAATAGCAGCTCAAATCGACGCAGTTGGTTTATCAGGTCAAAGCAGAGTAAGTGCAGATTGGCCGCGAAACTTTGAACGGCCATATATCCAGAAGTAGACCTACAGTACAAATCACCAACAGAGTCACAAAGTTCGCTAACACAGCTGTTTAGCGAGCCATTAGCAAGCCAGGCTCGCCACTACCAAACCTTAGCGATCTGTTATTGTAATTTGATATAATTGGCCGGGCAAGTGACCAGTGGCCAGCCAGCAGCTGTCTAATCTCACCGAACTTTAGCGAGCTAGCACGGCAGGCTCCATTAAACTGCCGAACCCAGCGGCCGGCCGGCCAGCAGCAGCCTCGTTTATCGCTCGCTAATAGCAAACTCAGTTTCAAAGTTTCAAAGTTTATTCAACAAAGCCTGCACACCATTTCTGTCAGAACGAAGGGCGAGCTGGGCCGATTTCCGGCTCGAGATCCCTACCCCGAATGTATTTAAAAAAATCAACATGTTCTAATTTTGCGCGAAAGCGAGCCAAAGACTGTGACTCAATAATTTCAGAAGGCAATTAATTCCAAATATGTACAACTCTATGTGCGAGGAAGCTTTTGCTCAAGAAGTTTAAAAACTGTGACCTCTAGAACGAGATTCAGTGGAAAAAGTAAACAAGCGTATCATACCCGTTCCACAGTTGACTGAGTAGAGGTCATATGGCTGCAGAGTGGCATAGCTGGAAATAGCTGGATGAGGTTCCGATTGGTTGCAGACCGAGCTGCTGGCACCATCGCAACTATTTGAGGGTCGTCCTCTTCGCGACTCTATAATCACAATCACACTTACTACTTTGCACTGTTTATCACATGTCACATCACACGTACTATGTCTGTCACAGGTCTTTCTAAATCGCTATAAACGGCACATGGACAGACAGACTGCAAAGAGCTGGAGTGCATTGGCCAGCTGGTGAGCGGGCGCGCCTACCTGGTCATCATCGAATTGAAAGACAGCGCAACCAAACGAAATAGCAAGAAAGAATACAGACTAACCTTTATACACAGTTTTAATCCAAAATGATTACTATTAGAGCAACGGGACCAAAATGATTCATACACCCTTCACATTAAAACTACCACGTTCCAGCTCTCGCCACTCGGCACACTCTGCTCCGTTCTATTGATTTGGTTTTAGCCGCCACGCTATTGGCTGGCGCCGGTCTAGGCCACACCACACCACACCCTAATTATGTAACGGCAGAAAGTCTATCTCTACAAAATTAAATCATCTAATCTATCTCCCCTAAGAAGTTTGGCAAAGTTCGGTGGTTCACTTCCCCAAAAAGCCTCGAACTTTCAGTTGACTACACCCCAGTCAGGGATGAATATTTTTTCGAAAAAAATCTCGGCCTGTTTTTTTCTGTTTTTTTTCTGTTTTTTTTTCCAAAATCTTGGAAAAAACTCCAGCTCAAGTTCTGAGTGCCCTAGCCTGGTTTTATGATTCCTAACGCTTTCTGGCGCCTTTCTGAGTGTTCTGAGAACAGAAATACACGTCTTACATAGATATAAACAGGCAACAATCAGTCACTGACACGTTCCGTCAATAAACGCCATCATAGGCAAATTTTCTTGCAGTAGTTTGACTTTTTGTTTAGATTGCCAATATTGGTGTTTTCTGTTGTTTGTGTAACAGTTTTGAGCATACATGTAACAGGGGGTCTGCAGGATCTGCCCCCACGCCACTTGGCCAGACCCCACCCCGGATGGAACCCCCGAGACGATTTTCCAACCCCCCTCCGATTTTTTCTGGAAAGTAATTTTTTGAGCAAATTTCTGCAATTTCAAACACAAAAATTCTCAAAATCGCCCGCAAAACAGCAGTTTTTAGGTGTATTTCAGCCCAAATAAGCGTTTTTTGACGATTTTTAGCCCAAAAAATTTCGATTTTTTCGATGTTTGAGCGTTTTTTTAGTGTCCAACCCACTCCCAAAGTTTGCGCTCAGACCCCCCGGCCGGCGCCAGACCCCAACCCCCTCCAGCAATACGTAACT